>PVIY010012219.1:0-62696 GCA_004026745.1 Myrmecophaga tridactyla
GATGAGTAGAACATATGGAATAAAAATAAATAATAGGGGGAACAAATGTTAAAATAAATTTAGTTTGAAATGCTAGTGATAAATGAAAGTGAGGGGTAAGGGGTATGGTATGTATAATCTTTTTTTTTCTGTTATCATTTTATTTCTTTTTCTGTTGTCTTTTTATTTCTTTTTCTAAATCGATGCAAATGTTCTAAGAGATGATGAATATGCAACTATGTGATGATATTAAGAATTACTGATTAAATATGTAGAATGGAATGATATGTTCAAGTTTTTGTTTGTTGTTAATTTTTTAATTAATAAATAAAAAAGAATAAACAAAGCTATAGGTACTCAAATACATATTTCACATCTGTCTAAGTGCTTCTTCAGTGTTCCTGGTATATTCTCTAGTAACTTTCAAATTTTTTATATGTTCTATTTTCTGTTAATAGCCTGAGAGTCTACACATTTATCAGTATCACTGTAAGAGATGAGAGCTGTTGGAACTAGAGGAGACTTATGGGAGAAATGATGATGAGTTTAGTTTGGGACAAATTGAATCTGAATTTCCAGCAACATGGCATCTGGGGATATTTAGTAGGCATTTGAAATTTTGAGTCTGATCCAAATGAGAGGTCAATGCTAGAAATGGAGATCTGTGAGCCATCTGCCTAGAGACAACAGTTGAATCCCTGGCTGCAAATAAGTATGTCAATGGATGGAATGTGGCATGTCCTCCAGCCAAAGACCACCAGAAGCACACCTATGGTTGAATAAATTGACTTTTTTACTCACTGCAGTGAAAGAAAAAGAATACCCTGTGGAGCGTCAGTAAGAGGGTATTAGACAGGGCTTATTATAGGATTTGAACTTGTGGTAGGTGATACTGGAGAGAGTTTACAGCAGTGGGAAGTTGCTCTGGATTGGATGTGATCAGGAAGCAGGGACAATTCTATGATCGGGTATCTTTATACACCTTATCCAAGGTGGGACAGAAAAATCTATAATTGGCAGTCACTCCTATTAGCCAGGACAGAGCGTCCTGGTCATCAGAGTGGCTTTGTCTGATGCTCTGCAAGATTGTTTATATTCAAGAGGATAACAGCAAGCCGAATTGGGAATGCCAGACCAGGTCATAGCAACATGTAGGCCAAGCTGATGGGACCAAGCTGATGGGACCATCAAACTCCTGAATATCCTGGATGGCAGAGACTGCTTTTCTTTCTCAGAAGCAAGGACAAAAAAAATGTCAGGTCAGAAACTTGGGAAAACCACTCAGAGAGAGTTTGAAAGGAGGAAGTGGAATGAAAAAAACACCTGGAGAATGCAGTATCAATACTACCCTTTTAAAAGATGCATACTCCTCAGTGAAGAAAGAAACGAAACAGCTCATCAGAGTGGAGTCGTTTGAAATGATACAGTAAAATGGCTGCCATTCATTACTTGTAGCTTATGCAAAATTTAAGTGTAATTTAATTCATTGGAATAGGTTTATAGTCAAGACTATGAATCTCAGTAGTGTGTTTTGTTTGGCTGGTTTTGTTTTTCTACTGGTTTGATCTGTTATCAAGACTCTTGGGTCAGTTTGTTTTTTGTTTTTTTTTAATTTGCATATGGGCAGGAGGCACCAGGGATCGAACTCCAGACCTCCAGCACGGCAGGTCGGAGCTCTGCCTGCTGAGCCACGGCAGCCGCCCTCTTGGGTCAGTTTTAAGAAGTTGCAGCAATGTCATAAATTCATAGTCTGCATTTTCACGTAATTATCAATTTGCCAGTAAGTTACTGATTTCTCGTGATCCATTCTGACCCAACTGGTGGTTAGCTTGTTCCAGTTGAATTTGGTTTTAACCTTCTTGCCTCTTGTTAAGTTTCACAAGAGATTCTGTAAACATTTCTGGACAAATGCACTACTACACTTTCAAGAACACTTTCCAGACTCTGTTTTCTCAGACCAGATATTTAAAGTTCCTACAAATACCATGGTTACTAACCCCCTTTCAGCAGCCAATTCCACACATTTGCATGGGATGGGAATCTGGCTCCTTAGACCAAATTATATACTGTTTGTTCATTTGAATGTGAGTTTCCTTTGATCTTAACCCACATCCTTCCATTGTGCAGACTATTGTATTTTGACACCCTAGATCTTGGCACCATGGGGACTTGGATGTCTCCCTCCTCCCATGCCCTCAGTGTGACACAATGCCCAGGGATGCCCCACTGTCACAGTGCCTCCTGGGATATGTGAGAAACCCGGACACTCCTCAGCCTCATTCTGTCTCTTTTGGAATCCCCATTACTTGCCAGGATGAACTCAGGGAGATGAAAGTTTGGAGAGGGCAACCTGGCACAGAACGGTCTTCAGCCTTCTTGGCTGTGTCCCATCAGCCTTTCCAGGCCATTTTTCCCTTGGGAAAAGCCCTGGTGAGGAATGTTCAATGTGTGGGTGTTAACAAATCAGGACTTTAACCCTATTTCTTTGATGGCTCCATTAGTTATGCTCATTTTGATCTTGCAGTTGAAATAGTTAAGACTGGCCCATACAGTAAGCACATGGTGGCCATAATGGAACTATTGTTACTATATTTCTTTAGACAAATAAAAGAGGCCAGTGACCGGCTGGTAGAATGCCAGCCAACAAGCCTGCAAAGCCCCTCTCCTTATCTGGGTGCCTATTATAAAGTTACAAGTGGCTAGGAGCCATCCTCAGCCCAGAATGAAGATTTCTTTGTAGATTAGGAAAATCAAATCTGTGCAGTTTTAGCACCTAATAGATATTCATAAGGCATATAACACCATTGTCATTTAAATAAGGCCCTTTCAGGCTGTTCTTATTGATCTGAGCCCATGAATAGCTGTGCATTCTCTTTTTTCCACTAACATAGATGTAGCCCCATAACTCAGTATGTCAATGAGGCATATGTATACGTTTCTTGCCAATGCTAGAATTGCACGTAATTTGTCAACAGCTGACATCATTAATAAAGGATTTACACATATCATGTGAAACATCTATGTATGGCTTAACTATATGCCAATTGGTTAAATCTAACATTGCAGCAATATATTTTGGAACTTTTCTTTGAGCTGTTCTGGTGTAAATTTACCCTTAAATGAAAACATATGAACGAAAGAGATCCCAGGTGCTTCAAATCAGCAGAGATTTGGCTTGTCTCATGGATTTCAGTGTATTTGACATCATCAAGCAAAGTTCATTAAATCTGGGGGCCAACCTTGTACCTGATGTTAGCAGACTAATTAATCTTAAGAATTCCCTGACACTAGAGCTAAATGCATGTTTATAAAGCCCAGATGTGTATACAGCCCTCCCCTCCACTGAACTCTTACTACCTCTTAAATTTCATGAACATCATGGATTTCCAAGTGATCCTGTCTTCAAATCTTTCCATTTGTTCAACTAGAAATCCAGCAACTGGGGGAAAAAGCGTCTATTTTACAGATTGAGAATATTTTTATGCTCCCACGAAAACTACACAATCCATTTTAAATAAGTGGGTGTTATTTTAGGCCATAATGTATTCCTGGATTTATATTTTTAAAAGTAGGTCTATTATACACATGCATCTTCATTAAAGGGAAACCCTGCAAGTAGTAGGTAAAAGTGGTGGTATCAGACAAATCAAGCTGTGAAATGAAAAGGAGCAAAAGCAAGAGTCTCATTGCTTATTCCTCCCCAACTCAAAATTTTTTATCCCATTCCTCATACATGATGTGCTTTCCTTTTCATGTATTTTAGTTATGGTTGCAGTTTGTTCCTGTAACACCACTGCTTAAAAACATCTCAACTGATGATTTATATTGGATATCACTTGATACTTAGAGTTGTAGAATCCAGTATCATACCATTAAAAGGTTCAATAGTTTAATGGTTCACTCCTACAATATATAAAAATAATCCACATTAAATATTTAGAATGAAGAAAAATGCTTCTTAAGTTATAATAAAATTTATAAAAGAAGCATTCTATATTCCCCTTCCTTCCATTTTATTGGTAGATTCTTCTTTAAGAATAAAAATTTTTAAATAGGACTTAGTTAAAGAACCCAAATGGATATAATTTTGCACCATCTATAAGTTTTTTTAGCAGTAGAAAAGGATTGCTTTCTAAAGATAGTGGCAGACAAGAAGATTTTCACAAGCAAATTTAATCTAAATGAAAAAGTATATAAATACATTTTTATGGGCATGACTAAAGAACCACACAATTACTTTATGAACATTATTTAGAGCAACTTTTATGGGAATTAATTTTTTAATTATGAAAATAGCCATAGTATATTAACTGAAAAATAATATATTTTCATATATCCATCCATAATGATTCTGGATTACTAGAATGAATTAACATTTTTCAATCAGGAAGAAAATGTTATGCTTTTCTTTTTTTAATTTCTATTCTATCTTTAAGACACTGGCACTTGATACCTTATGTCCTTGCTTTAGTTTGCTAAGCTGCTCAAAACAGATACCATAAAATGGGGTTGGCTTTTAATAATGGGAATTTATTAGCTTACAGGCTTACAGTTTTGAGGCCATGAAAATGTCCAAATCAAGACATCATCAAGGCGATCCTTTCTTACTGAAGACTGGCTACCAATGATCCTGGACTCCTTTGTCACATGGCAAGGCATGTGGAGGTGTCTGCTAGTCTCTTCCTTCTCTTCTGAATTCTGTTGATATTTAGCTTCTTGCTTCTGTGGCTTTCTCTCTCTTTAGCTGGATTTCATCCTCTTTTAAAGGATTCCAGTAAAAGGATTAAGATTCATTCTGAATGAAATGGGTACACCTTAACTTAAGTAACCTCACAAAGCATCCTACTTATAATGGGTCCACACCTACAGGAATGGATTAACTTTAAGAACATACTTTTCTGGGATATATGCAGCTTTAAACCACCACAGTCCTGTAACTTAATCTCTCTTTAGAGGTGAATCAGAACCGTTACTCAATAAATTATTTGGAAAAAAAAAAGAAAGCATTACTCTTTGAATCCCATGATTCTCACATTCTTTTAGCTCATATTATTTGAGAGAAAAAGTAGAAAATCTTCCTCCCTTCCCTTAACCTTCACTGACCATAACTCTTTTTTCTATCAAATTTTTATACTGATTCCCCAAACCCCCTGTCCCACCCTAGCACTGATTTGAATTTTGGGTGTGGAAAAGAAGAGAGAGAGTGAAAGAAATAAAAACATGGTGATGTAGACATTAAAAATCACTTAATCAAACAACTTCAATTCACACGCAAAAAATTATGGTTGCCAAAGGTTAAGCGCACTTTGGAAAAGCAGTGAAGCAAACATGTGGAGGGCATATGGTTCACTTTCAGATGGTCCCAAAGAGATAGAGGTTTGCTTTCCTAAGGACTTAAGTTGCATCTTTCTAGATAGGTGAACTTGAACACATTCCTTCTTCTGTCTACTCCATGTCTTATCTGTGTAGTGAGAATACTGTTACATACCATATTATTACCCCTCTTTTGTGAGCCCTAAGTAAGACAAGGTATAGAAAGTGTTTAGTGTAGTGTCTACTGGTGGCTGTGTAGGTCTCTAAGAAGAGCAAGAAATAAAGACAGTAAGACTCATTTTAGTCTTAGGTTTGGGTTGGCTCAGAAAAAAGGAAATGAAGATAAAACTATTAAGTGACTGCAAGTATCCTTTTGTTGTCTCCATAGTCCTTCAAACCATTCCCCACACTGTACCTCAAATAGTGAAATTATGAGTTTGCTGTGTCCTTGAGGAGTGAATGGGGTATTGCTCTTTGAAGCAGTGTGTTTCCATTCACCCACAGTCTTGAAATCACCATTTACCCAATTCATCACTGCAGAATTCAAAAGGAGGCTTGTAAGTAAAAGGAATGAAGATGCAGCCATTGATTTTTCTTGGGCCAGGCTGAAATTCTCAAAGAATAAACAAATTCGTTGTGGAGTTACCACTCCTAAGAGATCTACACCTTATCTGAAGATTTGATTTCTGTTAAAAGGTAATGTGATTGTCAACCTTCCAAAGTCCAAAATCTGGACCTCATCCTATCTCCTATCTATGTAAATTCCTTTAGTGAACTCACTCCTCCTGTTTTCTTGGTTTCCCCTTCCTCTACTCGCACCTTGTTACTGTTGCCTGACACTTTTTGATCATACTGTTCCCCACTTGAATGATCTACTAAATCCTACTCATCATTCAAGGCTCAGCTACATCCCAGGCAAATTATCTTTTCGTCTTGAAATCTTAAACAATGCCAGCCCCAAAGGACCTCTCTCACTTCTCACATATTAGTTTGTGAGTATTTTATGCAATTTCATACAATATATAGGAAATTAAGAAGGAATCAAAGATTCCAAAGGAAAATATGAGACAAGCACATTAATTTTCCTAGTTTCAGCTATTGTACTATAAGGTGCAACCAGACGTTGAAATTGGAAGAATAATTACATTTTTTTCTGTTTCTTGAGCACATAAAATACTGCAGACCCTTGATAAATATTTGATTAGAAAAGAAAAAAATGCATGAATGAATAGATAAATGAATGAAGGCGAGACCCTTAGCTAGGTACTGTGATTAATTAATTAAGTGCACTCTTTGCTTCAAGGACTTTGCAGTATGAAAGAGAAGATAGAGTCTTTGTAATTTTCTTTAATAAAAAACAGAATGTCCACAATATCATTAATAATCTTGGAGCTGACAGAAGAGAAAGACTAATTATGATAGCCTCAAAAAAGGTTTCATAAAGAAGATGGGATTTGATCTGATTTTGAAAGATCATGTACCTGAGAAATCAAGATTTAAGGGATGATTTTGATTACTGAATCATTATGTAAATATTTCTTTTGGCTTTCTGGTACACTGGAGTAGACTGAGGGAAATACCTGGAATCTCTAAATTGTAATCCAGCTGCCTTGATCTCTGATAATGATTGTATAGCCTTTATCTTCTGACCCTGTGATTGTAAAAACCATGTGACTAACCTTCATTTGTACCCATTTATCTAGTTTTTCAACTTTAGAGACTTGTAATCACTAAAGACAGACACTAATGTTTATTAATGGAAGTCTTGGATCAGTCAAGAACTAACCATCCCAAGTCCAAAGTTATCATAATAACAAAGACTGGATCTAACCAAAGTGGGCCCACCTGACACACATAATAGCTTAGACTTTAACCTACAAGTCACCTATACCTCATAATAATACCAAAAATCACACCTACCATCATATTAAGGCCACCATTTTCTTACATATGTTTTGTGACTAAGCAAGTAATCAATCTGCACATGCTCAATAATTAGATCACCTCTAATTACATCATCTGGGGTCACTGTGCTCCTTATCCTAAATCCTGCTCATCTTTTTTTCTAATAAAACTATCAAAATTACTGCAGTTTTGGGAGACAGATTTTGGGCTGATAAGCCATCTGCTCTGCTGGTATGCACCTAGTAATAAACTTATTCTCTCTTTGAAATCCTGGTGTCTCAGGAATTGTTCATTTGAACACATTGGGCAAAAGAATCTACCACCTTTGTCTGGTAACAATCATGTAAAATTTAAAAGATAGAGATAATCTTGAGGAATATACTAGAAGAAAATTCCAGGAGGATTCAAGGACCTGAGCAAAGACTTGGAAGGGTGTGAATTATTTGTTTATAATCCCACATTCATCTTGGTATTTGGCACATGGTGGGTGTTGCATAAATATTTGGCTCTAAGTACATGGGTACAATTTGAAAAGGTAGAAAAGTTGGCTATTTGAGTGTATGGGAGAGATGGGATATGAGTCTCAAAAAGTAGGTTGAGGGCAGGGGAACTTGGGTTTTCAGTCCCAGGAACAAAAAAGGAGTGATATGGTAGAAAGAGCACTGAGTTGTAGGTTCTTATCATTGTTTTTCTACTAACTAGTCATGGAGTCTTGGAAAAGTTTGACCCCTGTAAGCTCAAGTTTTCTTACCTGTAAAACGTACAAGGAAAAGATGGATTGGTTTCTTGTACTTTTGGCAGGGTTTCAGCTGACCTTGATCTGCTGCTTGTTTTCTCATAGTGGTTTCAAAACCACATCACAGTCTGAAATGTCATGTAGGACAAAGGAGCAAAGGGGCAATTCTCTGCTACATTCATTTTCATTCAACAGCTATTTCTCGTAGGACTGACTCATCCATTAGACACAGTAGGTACAGGGCCTAGAGCTGCCGATCTTTTCAAGAGATAGAGAAATGTTTTAATTTTAAAATTAGAAGAAAAAAATGAATAACAAGAAATCTGGTTTGGATTACATTTTTCTTTATACCAACTGAAAGTCTTAAAATATGCTTCTTAAGGAAACGAGAAGCAGACCTCCAAAGTAATAAGTGTGGAAGGCCCATGAAAGTGATAATGTGGCCCTGATTTCTTGAACTCCACTTATAAAATATAAGTGCTGGGGATATGGGGGGGGTGGGTGGGGCATGGGGGGCTGGTATCCACCCGAGGGGCTTGCTTTAGTGAAACTCATATTTGAACACATGAAGCTAGGTTGTGCGATTTATTGAGTAAATAGTCAATGCATCTGCTAGAGGAATCATTCTATATTGAGTATGGTTTAATTCTGGAGCTTTAAAGAATCACATGTCATTTTTTGCAGGGCAATGACAGTGCACCCGAAGAATAAAAATAGGCTGATATTCAGGCTGCTTTACAATCAGTCCTGCTCGGAAAGCGTTGCTCTCATCAGCTTCAGCAGAGTCATCAAAGCTGTGGGCATGTAAGGGCAGAGGGCTGCACCAAACTGCCTGAGTTTGCTTTTTAGGATGTTTGTGGTTAAAGTATATTTTGGAAAAATAAATATGTTTGATGCTCATGTAATTAGAAGAGGGATGGAAGGAAACCATTGGTTACAAGCCAGATTTTAGGAAATCTCGTCTGATTATGTAAATTTCGTTTCTATTGTCTTTCTTAGCTGGATCATACAAAATCAAGAAGTATTCTTTATGGAGTGATTCCTTTTCAAGAAGAAAATGTGACTGTCTGCATAAAGATGTCTGTGCTTCCAACTTACGAAAAACACTGCCAAAAGCAGGGGCTCTGTTTTTATTCTTCACAACCCCGGGCCATCACAGTGCCAGGTCTTTGCTGCCGAAAGAAGGCAGGCACCCCGATTTATCAAGCCAACATCACCAAACCAGAGAATTCCAGCTGTTATTCGTGTATGCATTTTCTATATTGCTATCTCTCTTTATATCCTTCCCAGAAAAGGATATCCAGAGGGCTTTTTTAACTGTATTCTCTTGGGTTTCAAAAGAGCCTTTCCCTGAAAACTGCAATGTGGGGCGGACCTCCGGGGCGTAGAACGCAAGCGCATGCGCAGCGGGGAGGCGGCGCCGTATCCCCGCAGGCGGGTGCGTTAGGCTCAGGTGCTGGGTTTCAGGGCTCCTGTGCTGTCATTTCCTCCTGTTTCAGGCCCATGTGACCGTATGCACACTGTTTCCTGCGTCCTCTTTGATTCATTCTTGCTATTGTGTACAGTGGGTCAGATCCTTGAGATTCCAAATGGGAGCCTCCTCTCTGTTGCAGCCTACTGCTGCGATGATTTTCATATTCACACCAGAGACCCAGGAAAAACCTGGGAGAGCACCTAGACCAGCCATGGTCAGAATTTTTAGTTTTCTGAAAAGCATATTTCTAAAGAAAGTTGCACATGAAACCCCAACAGGTAAAGCAGGCCTCAGGGGGACCGCCTGAGCTAAGAGTAGAGCCCTTGATACCACAAGGCCTGCTCCGGCGTCCCTTAGCCCCCTGGAGGAGCTCTAAGCCTCCTCAGGGGGTGCTGGGAAACCACAGGCCAATTCCCTGACTTAATGGGTGGGGACAGTACTAGTTTAAGGCTGCATAGCGCTGTAGTGACCGAGTGAGGACTAGAACTCGGGTCTCAAGAACTCTTTTTAATGCAGCTGCTTCCCTGTGTTTGCTGATGTTGTCAGTTGGGGAGTGACTTTGTTTCCTGGCTGTTCTACAAATACCACACAATGGATTGGCTCAATAATAGGAATTTTTTTGCTTCATTGTTTCAGAGGCTGGAAGGCTTCCTTCCTCTGGGATGGGTAGCATTCTGACTGGACAGAAATCCTTGATTCAGTTGCCTACACCTTAACTAAAAATGACAACTTCAAAAGACCTTATTCACAATGGGTTGGTTTGCACCCACTCTCAATAGGAATGGGATTTAAGATTATGAACCTATTTTTTCTGGGGTACTTAATCTGCCACAGGGAGAGTGACCAGTAGAAAGAGGAATTATTACAATGTCCATAGTTTTGGAAAAGCAGAGGTTTTTCATAGTTGGAAATGTTGCAACAATCTCCAAATACGCCCTTTTGAATAATTTGTACTAATTCAACAACTATTTATTTGGAAACAACTAAGAGCTAGGTATTTTGAAGAATATAAATAGTAATTAAATATTTTCCAAATTTCATATATAATCGTGATAGGAGATATAAAGCCATACATGAGTTTACCAACGCTCTAGGAGTACAGAGTAGGGAGAGCTGCCTTCTAATATTTTAGGGTGGAGCTCAGGGAAGCTCTGGTGCATGTGGTGATAGGGACAAGGCAAGGGAAATAGCAAACTATTCAGCGTAACTGAATTAACTAGTGACTGAAGGATCCTTCAGTGGCAGTGTGGTAAGAACGGGATTTGGAGGGGGCAAGACATGAGGCAGGAAAACCAGTTAAGAGGCTTTGACAGTAATCCAGATGTGGATATAGATTAAGGCAATGGGTAGGGTATGTAGAGACGTTGTCCTTATCTGCAGAAAACAAAAATAGAAGTTCAAGAAGAGAGAGTACTTTCAAGATTAAAAAAAAAATCTGTGGCAATATTTGCCAAGTATACAAAAGTGCTATAGTAAGCACTTGAAATGTATGCAGAACTTTAATGCTGAGGGAGAATGAATGGCCTTTTATTTACTACCTTCAAGGAATGACAATCCTAAAATAAACAACGCTAAGGTAGACACACAAAAGAAAGGATATGCACACATCCTTTTAAGAGCAAGGATTAGCAGACATTCTTGAATCCAATATTGTGAGCCTAGGGCATGAAAATTTTTTATGCAAAAACTAAAGTTGGGGACAAATGTTTCACCTCCCAAACTAGGGAATAGAATGCATTTACATGTAGTTGAATTCAGCTGTTAAGCTGACTTAAGGTCTGAGTTATGAAAACTCGCGTGTGTGTTGTGACAATCTCATAATCAAATAGCAGCTCAATTTCTCCACAAAATTGCTTTGCTAACCTCAGAGTGTTTTGGCAGAGTGGGGCTTTCTCTCCTCACTCATGTCCTTCCTTCCTTCCTTTCTCTAGTACCTTTCAAAGTGGGTATGTTCAGTAAGGTGGATTTTAAAGAACAAAAGCCTTCAGGGATGTACGAGGCTGAAAATATCTGGTGTTGCTTTTCCAAAGTGGGGTTAGGATACAAGAGAGAAGATCAGAAATGTACAAACGAACTTTAAGGAACCACAGGTGAGAGAAGAGGGACTCCTGGATGCCCAGATGTGATGAATTCCAAATGAACTAATAGTGGGGGAAAAGCAAATTTGTGCCATTCTTGGAATGCCTTGTGTGTTCATGATTCATAAATAAGATTTTCTTTCTGGTAATGGACTGCACTTAGATACCTTTCCAGATGCTAAGGACATAACTAAAGAGTTGCTTATGGATGTTTTGAATAGGTTCCAGGTCTTTTCCAGGATCTTTCAAGAAACAATGAAGTAATTTGGAGTAATCATAGCCAATGAATCAAGATGGGATAATAATAGCCTACGAAATAGCAGACTATCTTCCAAATCCAGTCATCACTACCATAGATAAATGTAGTTTGAGTTAAAAGAAAGTTTAATATCCTTTAGTTCTACCAATCTTTTTGAATGATGGAAACAGCTCGTATTTTGGCAGATGAAAACAGGGGTTAAATTACCTGCAAGAATCAAAACCTACCTATTCCAGAGCATTGATTAGAATTGAGGTTTTCTGACTCTGACTCTGAGACCACTGATCTTTCCAATATGTAACTCGTCAATTATTCATTAGTGAAGCTAACACAATCCTGGTCTCAGGGAAGGTCCTGCCATGTGCTTTGCTCACATTATGTATCCTCAGCGTGAGGCATATTTGAATCAGGCACTGACACCTCAATCTGCTTAGGGAGGATGTAGAGAAATGAATAAAGTACCATTGGGTCCACTCATAATTTTAAAGCAAATCACCATTCAAATTTTGGGGTTCTCTAGATGACTATGAATATGTTTCATGGCAGATTATATTGGGTAATAATTTTCTTCTTGCGTGTGTGATGATTCCTCCTAGATTGACTTTACAATCTGGTGAATATTAAATTGTGATTATAGCTTGGCTTTTTCCACTTTATTTTATTTTACTACCAAGGTTATGGGCTCAATGTTGTAGTTACATTTTATTTCACTTAAAATCAAGGTCTATTTTGGTCACTTATTAGCTTCCTCTAGCTCATTCGTAAATAGGCTTCTTTATGTGGGGCAAAGTTAGAATAGACTGGTGCACAAGCAGTTGCCTATATTTCATATTACCAAAGGATGTAGCTTTCTGATATTTTAAGAGTGATCTGTTCCCCAGACCTATCAGTGGTAAAATAGTTATGTCATACAGTTGCCTTGCCTTGTTAATTTCTCTATATGCCCAAACAGTTATATCCATATTGATTTATTCCTTTCAACTAACATTCCAAATGGATGGTTTTCTTGGCAAACACTTTGGTTTCGATTCATCTCTGGACAGTTTCACCTAGTTCACTAGTTTACTCATAGCTATCTTCCAAGTACAATTATTTGATATTATAGAAATTTCTTAGTTAATGTAGAGATAAAATATCATTTGTTTTATTGTCTAACATCATGACAATCATGTAATTTTGATCATAATTTTTATCATTTACTTATTTTTAGGTCTACCCTTTCTTATCCACCATTTATAAACAGGGTTCAATTTGAATCTCCTGTTTCCTTGTCATCTTCCTTGTTTGTTAATTGAAAAAAAATCTCCCTGAATTGAATTTTTATAATGTCAACCAAACATTTTTCCCTGAACTTTTATGTCCTAATGTTTTAGATTGGTTGAGCATCTCTCAGTTACAGCAATAAATAAGTCAATCAACCAAGTATTTTAATGAAAACTCTTTCTGAGCTGAATCATGTCCAGGGTTCTGTGGGGATGCAGAAGAAATGTGGGCAACAGTTGACGTATCATGGATCTTGTAAGTAAGTTAGGTAGACAAAACTCACACATATGAGATGATATAAAATAACACACCCAAATAATAAAGTGCTGACTTACAGACAATTGCATATAAATGCTACAGGATTTCAGAGGTGAAGTTGATCAGGTAAGATGTAATTTGAGATAATCGTGGGGGCCTTATAGACAATGGATACAACTAGACGGTTGTGGATTGTTGGGGGTAGACTGGCCATGGTATATTTTTCTTATGGAGAATTTTTCACCCAATTAGAGGAGAAAAATAGGGGAGAGGGAGAGAAAAGAGACAAGAGGAGAGCATAGAGATGGGGTTGGATAGGGATCATTAGGAAATTTCCTTGCTTTCCTTAAGTAGCAAGGAACTCTAAAGGTCTCAGGGGTGTAAATTACGCAAGAGAAACAAACACACACCTTTTTAAGGAGCCTGTTCTTATGTTAGCATTCATGATATATTGGAATGGAATTGACTGGAACTGGGAAGCTAGCTGGGAGGTGGACACAGTCATTTCTTGAGGACCTGGCCTTGAACACTCTAGTGCTACTTATTCATGCTTTTTTTCCAAAAGCTTTTGCAAAGTTCAGACTTCTAATACAGTCCTGCCCTCATTCTTTACCTAAACACTTGATTCTTTTATACTTGTCCAAGTTCCCATTGTTTTAATGTTTTCTACTTTTTGCCCATTACTCTATTCAGAAGGCAACTTACAAAACATATTTTTTCTTAACTCAAAAGCACTTCCTTTTCCTTTGGGTTTTAATATGTGGTCACTTCCCAAGCTCTTGATCCCTCTTTCTCCTTGTAGTGGGATGAATATAAATTATTACAGAGGTGAGTAATTAAACTAGGTTCTTTCCTGTACTCTTCCAAAGTACTTTCAAAAGCTTTCATACTGAGAAGTTACTATAAATTAAAATAATCAGCATTGGGTCTACTAATCACCCCCAAATGCCCATGTTTATGTTTACTGCAGATCTGTTTGAAAGGGTGTGTTTTGAATTTAATGTTAAAAGCCTCTGCTATCCTTAGTCATGCAATATCCAAAACATGTTCACAAGACAGAAAAATGTATACTTTGTTGTAAGAAACTCAAGTCAGTGAAAGAGAAAACTAATGCCAAGGGCATTGCTCTCTCCAAATATAGGCCTTCTTTAGAACAAGTCTTTTTAGCAATACACAAAAGGAACATTTAAAGTAAGAGCATAGGAAATAAAGCTTTTGACTCTTGTTAACAGTAATGGGGAGTGATACACTTAATCTCTCAGTAGAGCGATTTATTCCACAAGGAGCAAAATGTTTTATCCCTCAAATGACTGCAATGTGCTCAAGCGACAGTTTCCTTTCTTTTATTTATTTCTTGAATAGTGTTTGCTTGAAGAGGCTGACCAGCCTTCTCACAAGGTCAGAGATCCCATGCTCCTCCTTTGTGAAACTGTGGACACTCAAATCAACCCTCACCTTTGTTCTTATGAATTCTGATTTAGGACAAATGGCTAACCTGCAAAAACTTGTGAATTTTGAATTTTTATGACCTAGATGGCACTAGAAAAAATTTTCAAGGATAAGTAATGTGAGTTCAGTGTCTTTCTCCCCTCCAGCGCTCACACCATTTTTTCATTTAGATGATAAACCTTTTATTTTCTCCACCTCTTCTGTCCCATTTGAGGGGTGATAAGGTGCTGTTTGAGTCTATTTATCATTAAATGCATCCAGTTAGTGGTTAATGCCTTGATGCCCTGCTCTACCATCAACGAATTTCAGTCAGAATGTTAAAGAATTTCAAAGAAACAACATGTCCTTTTTTTGTTAATGATTTGAACTAGTAATTTTTAGTTGAGGAACAGATATAAAAATGGAAAAAAACAAAAAACAAAACAAAACCCAATGCTTTGTAATGAAGATTATTCTATGAGGAACAACAACAACAACAAAATAATAGAAAGTCTACTAAGTAACTGAAAACAAAGGAACCTATCCAAATTTAAAAAATTCCTCCACATGGCCAACCTCTTCCTCAAAACTGCCAAGATACTTGGGGGACTGCCCTGATTTTCAAACTGAGCTGTCTTTGCTGACTTGATTTTCACTCCTCTCCCAAAGTATGTTTTTTTTTGGGGGGGGGGACTTCTCATCATGCTCACTGAGTGTCTGCATATACAGGGTCACTCATCAAGAATGTTTGTAGGTCTTAAAAAAAGGCTTTGTTTCCTCCAGGTGGTCACAGCGCCATAGCAGACAGGGTGCATGGCTTGAATTTAAACCCCCACTTGTCCCAGATTTTGACACCCAGCTCTCTTTAGGCAAACTGCCACATTTATAGCTGCCAAGGCCACAAGAGATCTTCTGCTTTTTCTCTGTTCTGGGAAAACTTGCTGGACTGGATGTCAAAAGAGTGTACTGTAGTTAGCCACTTGCTACTCAGAACTTTGTGGCTCAGAAACATCAGTGTTACCTAGGAGTTGTTAGAAATGCTGACTCCCAGGCCCCTTCCTGGAACTACTGACCCACAATCTGCATTTTAATGAGGTCCTTAGGTCATTTACACACTCATTAAAGCTTTAGAAACAACATTTAAATCCAGGAATTCTTAAACTTTTTGTTCTGAGAAAAAGACCACAAAGTTTCTCTATTCCTAGAAATGATGGAGTACCCCATAGGCTGTTGTCCATGTGGTTTATATTTATATTTACCAAATGGAACCTCTAAATTTAGAAATTTAAACATGAAATATTCCATATCTATTTATTACTTCATTAAAAATGAAACTAATAAACTCATATGGTAGTAAGAACAAATACTTTTATGAAAAATAACTATATTTCCAAAAAATTTAGAAGAGAATGGCATTTTATATTTTTGCAAATCCCTTTAATGTCTGGTTTAATAAAAGACAGCTGGACCTTCATATCTGTTTCTGCATTTAATCTACTGTAATAGCATTTCTCATATAGGCTCTGAAATATTCCACAGTGTGTTAATGAAAGAATGAGAGTGAAAAAGACAAAAGTAGTCTTAGGATAATTATAAAAATAGTTTTGAGGTCAAGGACCTTCTGAAAGGGTTTTTGGGATTCCCCAGCGGCCCCTGGGCAACCACTCTTTCAATCCAAATTCCCATATTTATTACCTGTGTAGTCTTTTATGCATGTGATGAAATCTTCCATTTCTTACCTGTAGCAATAGATTCAAGAACAGATTATACTTGTTCTGATTCCCACCTAGTTCCAGAAACTTCATTCAAGAAACAGACTCAGCAAATTTAAAAAACTTGTCTAACTGGATGATAACTGGAATTCAAGCTGAGATCTCTTGAATCAAAGTCCTACCTCCCAGAGTTGTAAGGAATATTTCTGAATTTAAGTTGATTAAGTGCTCTAAAGGAACTGCACAGTATTATTATCTATATTGTCTTTAAAATATCTAGATTAGTTGGTTAAACAAACCAACTCCACTGTGAGCTACTGGGCAGAGGGAAATGCAAGGGGTCTCACAGAAAAGAACTCACTTTTCTAGTTCACTGGAAGCACATGGAACCTCTGAGTGAATCCCCAGAGAGAAGGAGGCCAACATCTAAAATTAACTCTATAGGGTGGATATAACTGTGGTTTGGCAGCTGAAAAGAGCAAAGTGCAGTAGAAAATTGATATTGGTCATGGAATTAGGAGCATAATGTTTCAATTTTAAGAAAATTGGGGAAAGTCAGATTAGGGAAAGGCAAGATTGTTGCATTTATTGTTCCAAAGCCAAGTCTAGAGACCCAATGCAGAAGAAAATGGCAGCCAAGGTGAGGGTCTTTGATGTTTTGGGGAGGTTCTTGAGGTGGAAACACAGTGTAATTAAGTGCAAATAGAACTTCACTGTGGCTTGTTTCTCATTTCTTCTCTCTTGATTATAGTTGGAAGGAGGTTTTAACTCCTTTGCTATGATTGTCTTTCATTAAAGAGCTTGCCATCCCTTTTCCCTTTTGATAAATCTGTTTTGCCCAAATGTAAATGATTAACTCACCCTAGCTATTGGTGCTTTTGGATACTTCTACCAAAAAGGAGTCATTGAGAAAAGGTTTTGGATAAGTCAAGTTAAATGGGCATTCCCAAAGAAACACATTTAGGAGATATAGAATCTGTCTACGTTGGATATAAAACAAACGAACCCCAACAGGAGATTTTACCTTAGTGTTTCACAACCAGAGTATATTGCAATGATTATTTTGTTTTCAGGGCAACTGAACTTCAGGATTACAGTTACTAATAAATATGTAGACATATGATGTCACCCCTGATTTTTTCAGACTTTGTGGTATTTTTACAACAATTTACCTTTCAACTGCAAATACTGTCTATATCACAAGGTCTCCTGAAAAGTGGAGCAGCTGTTTGAGTCATACAAGATAAATATATCCTGAAATGACTATTGTTTCCAGTCCCTGAATCATTTCAAAGGACATTTCTAGTGCAAATATATGATGTAACTCTATGTGCTTTCAATAATACATATTCAAGGTAAGCTGTGTGATTTCCCAGGATAATATTAAGTCTGCAAACAGACTGTCACTTGCAAACAATATTGTAAACGAGGTCTACATAGTCTATGTCCTATAAAAAGGACATTTAACTGTGTTTTGAGTTAAAGCAATGTTCATTTTCTTAAGGGAACACATTTTATTTTATTTTACTAAAGCTTTTATTATTGCAAACTTCCTGCACATAAAATACACTAGTAAAAATTCTTTTGGTATACTAGCAGCTTGCACTACACAAAACCGATAAAAATAGATTAAAAATTAAACATTTATGACCCAAGGAGCTGCTGAACAGACTATGCTGAGAAGAACATCTGTAACCATAAAACACAGATTCTTGAAATCCGAATTTGCCTGTTGTGCTTACTTAATTACTCTGCAGAGTCACTTGTTGGGTCCTGATAGGGCAATCATTGGATTGTAGAAAATATTATTCCTTCAGGGATTTTCCTATGTAAAGTCTGGGGTGGGAGGGAGGATTCTTTATCCAATACCCAAGTGTGGCTTCCATTATTATTAAATGGAGTTATATGGGCTATGTAATGGTACAATAGACTCTGGAGTAGAGAGATAAAACAATAGTACCAACCCACAATATCATTTCAGCAGTGTTACTTAACTTTTTAGTTTCATTTTAACCTGTATGATTTTTACTCATTTAAGCGAATAATGCAGTTTATGAATACTTTCACTAATTGGAGTGTAAAGTTATGATTCTATAGTAAACTTGATCTCCTTCCTTCCAACACCCATCCCATTCCCCCAGATTGCAAGTATCTAGCACTTAGAAATCATATCTTGGTCATTTTTGTATCCTCAACAGGGTGAGCATAGTGGAAACCAGATTCTTAATAAATGTTTACTAAAATGAGCACTGGAAATAACACATTTTTTACTCCATTCTATTAGTATACTTATTATTTCACATCTACGTGACAAATTCAAGACATTTGAGGTTTGAAACTACCAAGTTTTTTAAAGTTTTTAATTAGAGCAAATTTTAACTGTCTATATATGATTTCTGGATGCTTTCAGTTGGTGGATCACTGGTCTCAGTAGGAAAATGAAATCATGACCATCTTGCTGCAGAATAAGGAAAAATGAACCAGAAAAGCTGGTTTTAGTTCCACCACCTATTTGTGTTACCTTAAGTTTTCTTGATCATAATTCACTATTAGTCATTTTGGGATGATAATACTTATCACAGAGGATATCATGAAGACAAACAAAGATAATCGATGTGGAATTGTTTTCAAAGTTCACAGTAGACCACATTTGTTTGCAACATATTATTTTTGCATAAAGAATTATTTTCATGTTGATGATTGAATTACAGGAAATGTATCTGATATAACAAAATTTCATCCAAAGGTTGGAGATGACAGTTGAATCATTTTCCTAGATTTGTTTCCAGAAATAAACAGAACTTTGCAAGTGTTAACACACTAAATAATAACCTGCCACATTAGTATAGTAATACAGTAAAGTCAAAGTTAATCACTCTCTAGTACCAAAATATTGCACATCGTGATGAAATGAAACAGAGTAAGTTATTGGAATCTTACATAGACATGTTTACAGCACATTATTAAATTTACATATATTCTCTTGGTGAATTACGAAGAACATATATTATGCAAGATATTTTTGGGAGTTATAGTTCTCCATTCCAGTCTCATGAATCCAAAAGTGACAACCTCATCATGACATTTGTTATAGAAATTCTTGATTAACCAGAATAACTAGTTGACATGATGAGCTTATTTCCCTTGCTATGTGATTAAGAAGTGACTTTCAGAACAGCTCCAGATGGACTTCAGGTTCAGGTAATTTAGAATCAAACGCAGTAATTTGAGTTTTGGCCTATCCACGTATTCATGAAATCTGGAGATTCTAAGAAAGCATGGAAAAACTGTGAGTACAGTACATGTAGTTAGCTTGCCTTACAAGGCAACACATCTCAGGTATGATGTCTTTTAACGTCTGGTTGTTATAGAGCTAAACATCATATAATAATCATTAGCATTAATATACAGGCATCATTATTTTTAGTCTGATTTTATGCACACCTTGGCCACAATAGTGTATACTACTTAGGACTCTTTCCTTTTGTAGCTATCAACTAGATCAACCAAGTGGGAAACCAATATATTCTTTTAGATCAGTGGTCCTTGGACCAACAGTAGTAGCATGACCTGGGAGCTTTTTAGAAATGCAAATCCTGGCCCCATCCCAGATATGCTGAATCAGAATTAACAAGTTCTCCAGGTGATTCTCATGTCCTATCAAGGATAAAAACCTCTATTCAAGATGAAATGACCAGTCCTCCTTCTACCAACACTTTAGTAATGATTTCGTAGTACATTACATTTTTTTTTTTGAATGTCCAAATAGTGGAGGATCAGGTTAGGAAATGAGAGAAGATAAATCAATTTAAAAACCAAGGTCCACTGAAAATGGATTTTGTTTTTCTTTAGATCAGTAATTCTTTCTTAAACTTAGGCAAGGATCAGAATCACCTGGAGGTTTTGTTAAATTGTTGAGCCATACTCCATAGTTTCTGATTCAGTAGACCTGGAGGGGGTCCAAGAATTTGCATTTCTAAAAAGTTCGCGTGTGATGATGGTCCAGGGAGTACTTTTTGAGAACCACTCTTTGGATAAATATGAAACTCCCAACTCATGTGCTCTTAACTTTAGCATTTGGGGAACACATTTCAATAGATAAACACAGTAAGTACTAAATAGTACTTAGTTTGACAAATTACTAGGTTGTGTGTGTGTGTAGGGGGGGGTGATGACAGGTGGCAAAAGATGGAGGAGATTGTTAGGTGGGAAAGGGGAAATAAACAGAGGCAGAGAAGGGAATAAGACTAGGATATAAGGAGAGAGAAATAGTAGTAGTAAGGGAAAGGTCCCCAAAAGAAAGAGAACAACAACAGCAAAGAAGCAAATAAACAAAATCTCTGAATAATTTAGAGAAATAAGGCTTAGATTTTGGAATTGGTGGAAAGGGGGCAGCAGTTCATGAAGTAATATCTGCTCCAGAGTGTTTTCACCTCCTATCTTCTGCCCTTTCAAATCTTGATTGGTTCATTAACCATTGTTCACAGATCAGCCAAGTTGATTTTAAATCCTTTTATAAGTTATGAATAAAATCATTGCTTAGTCACCACCTTAAAGAGTAAAATATCTGGGCAGAGGTTCTACTCTTCGGTATAATAAATAATGTATATTTTAATCTGCACTGTATATATTTTCTATAAACCCTCATAATAAAAGTGATTTACTTTGGGCATTTAAACTTTTGTTTTTAGATATTGATTTACTTTTCACTAGGTCATTAAATTCTCATAGATTTTTATCAAACAGAAAGGAGATTTGAGTGACCATATTTTCAATATAATCTATGTCTTTGAATATTGATGAGGAACCAAGACACATATTTAGTGTTCATTTCAATTGGCTCTTTGAAAACACTGATCAAAAAACGTCTCTGTATTGACCACATACATTTCAAACTCTGTCTATGACTTCAATCAGTTTATAGCATTTTTAGTAGACGGGTTTAAATCAATTACTATATTATGTGATAAAGTTGAAAAATACATATTTATGTCATGAACAAAGGAACAGACCACTTGAATGCTTCATTTTTCTACACTGGTTTCAGGATCAAAGGCTGGGGCTACATGACAACGTAGAATAACTAAAAGAAAGAATTATTGGGCAAATGGAGGTTGTGCTTAGAGATTAGAGAACTCGCTGTATAATTTAATGAAGACAAGTACACAAACTTTTTAAGAAAACATGATTTTCAAAGTAAAATGTTTTCATCTGAAATATACAGACGGAGGCTTTTATGACTTTACTTTGTTGTTTTGTTATTTAAACAGAGCTGTAATGACATCAGCCCCTTTGTGGGTGCTGGGCACCTGTTAAGGGGTTAAGCACACAGGTTAAGCATATTTGCCCTGGAACTAGACTCCAAGCATTCCAAGGTTAAGGTCACTACTCACCAACTGTGTGGCCCGAGTCTGGCCACTTAGCCTCCATTTTTCTCAAATGTGGAAAAGAGAAGTAATAGTACCTACCCCACAGTATTGTTCTGAGGATGAAAGAATACACACATAGTATCCAGAAAGAAGTTCGGCTCATAGTAAACACCTGAATAGCATTGGAAACAAGGGTGAAGATGATTATGATGGCAATTACTCATTGGGACTACTAGATACCTTTCGAAGTTTTGTGCTACTAACATACTTGGGTTTAGGTTCTGTTACAACTAAGCTAGTGGAAAAGCTTAACTGTCCACAGAGTAGTGGAAAGAGTAATGGAAGGTCAGAATTTTGAGATGTCATTCTAGCTACGTGATCTTGGGCCTAGTACTGGATCTTGCTCAGTAGCAAAGGTCATTTGGGTGGAGAACTGAGTGTGGGGGTTTAATTCATAGCATCTCACACTTGCACTTGAATCCCTGCTCTGCAACTTATTTTGACCAATAGCCTTGGAATGTGATTCAGTTTATCTTTTCCTCCGTTCCCCCATTTTGCAAATGACTATGGGATTCAATGACCCCAAAGTCCCTTCCAGCTCTAAAATACATATTTTTAAGACACTGTTTAATTGAAGGATGTTAACGAAGTGCATAGCCATGTAACTTTTTGTAGTTATAAATTGGAAGAAAAAACCCTATTTAATAAACCGTAATCCAATGTAAAGTTTATTTTCAGTGTCTTATTTTTTAAGACGCAGCAATATCAGTCAAAAATAAAAAGATAACACATTTCTCTTCTGTGTTATTTTTTCTCTCTGAAATGGATGGTAAATGTAAATAAAAGAATTCCATATATTTTTAAATAAATGGGAAAATCTCTTTATAAAAAAAATACCCACTCTCAGGCTGAAAACTTTTTAAGCCAATTTTTTTTTCCCAGCTGGTTCAATTTTTCTTTATAGCTGATCATTTATTAGGGGCTTGTAATGGAAATGCTGAAAGCCCCGTAAATGCTGTGGCACTGGTTGGCGCTGCTGAAATAATGGAGCTTTTAATCACTACCTGTGTGGGGGATAAAGAGAGAAGACTCCCTTAGAATGTGAAATAGGAAGAAGATAGGGGAAAGTCTTTGGGGAGAAACAAGCATTTCGGGGATATTAGCTAAGTATTTCACCAGTGACCTTTAGCCAGTACAGCAGTTTCCACAAAAACAAGAGGCTTGTTGCTTGTGATAAATGGAGAGTCATTCTAAACTGGTACACCTATATTGTAGCAATTATTCCATGATTCATTACTCCATGCTTGTTAAGGTTACAAAGATAACAGTACTTTGTTATTTAGTATGGATTTTCCTAATTGCAAAACACCTTATGATTTATTATACAGTCTATGATTAGACTAGGCTGAACCAATCAATATCCTATTAATTACTAGTTGCTGTTTTACATGCATTCTAACAATATCTGAATTCAAAAAATTGTTAAGTTATCTTGGTCAGCAGGCAAAATTATACACATTTTTCATATATACAAAAGGCTCATCACCTAAAGAGGAAGCCATTATGCTAAGAAAAATTGAATGCAATTTGTATAGGAGCAGACAGATTACTACGTGCTAAAGAGAAAATCATTCAATTTGTTGATCATATCCTGTTCTTGAGTAGTAGGAAAAAAAATTGTTTGTGAAACCAGCATTAGCTACCAGACTTTTTTCATCACCAGATAATATTTCATAATAATTAGCATGGCGGACTTTTCCTGAAGATGTCATTATTCAAGAGAATATCAAAGTCTCCTGATAAAACCAAATTTCTAACCCAGAAGGATTCATGGTAACCAATATGTCATGCACAATTGGGCACCTACATTCAGGTGGTTATTTAGATTAAACATCTACTAGATAGGAACAATTTGAGTCTTAGGAATCTTAAAATAAATTATTTTCAACGCAAATTATTCTCCCTAATGAGGTCAAGAAGACTGATGGGGATAAAGTCTTGGTTGCTGCTAACTAATATTTAACTTGTGCTCAATTAAACTGAGCTCTCCTCCTGGACAAATAAAGAAACTGATCTTCAGTGTACCTTGAGGAGCACGACAAAAATCAGAAGGAAAGGAGGAATGTGCAGTTGACCTCTTAGTCTCTTGAGTCATCCAGGACTTTTCTACAATAAGAAATAAAGTGCATTTTTCTTGTGCCAGAGACACCAATTAGGAAGGAAAAAGAAGAAAGAAAAGTAATCCCTGATTATGTTTTGGATGAATGTCACACTTGATTTTATCTCTTAAACGTTTGCCCACATCAAACTAGGAAATACACTTCCTGCTTAACTCAATCACCAGCACTCTCTGAGTACCCAGACCTAGGTCTATAGGCGGAAATTGCCTCCCTGTTGTCAGGTGTCTCTCTCTCTTTCATACAATTTCAAAACACCCTGGTTTCCAAGAAAAGGCTTTGGAATTGCCCTCCTGATCTAAGCAGGGTTACCCATATTCAGTAGGTATTGTCCTCCTCGGCAATTGCATTGCACCCTTGCTTCCCTACATCACTGTCCTAATCAATTTGTTATGAGTGTCCCACAGGCAGAGATTCAGATTTTCATACCTGGATCACTAGCATCTAACACGTGGTACCTCTCGAGAGTGTTTTTTATACTTTTTTTTTTTGCATGGGCAGGCACCGGGAATTGAACCTAGGTCTCCAGCATGGCAGGCAAGAACTCTGCCTGCTGAGCCACTGTGGCCTGCCCGAGAGTGTTTTGTGATTGTAAGGAAAGAATCATCAAACCCAAAGCATGCAAGGCTGCAGTGTCTCTTTAAAACATGCTATAACCTTCCCCTCTAAAATTCCACCAATATTCACATTGGCTATAATGTTTCTTTACATGCTTCTTAAAAGTGGGTGAAACATCACATTTCAATTGCATTTACCCTTATTCTCTTGGAACTGTAAAACCACTCCAATGGAATAGATGCAAACATGCACACATAAGCATGTTACCAACAGATTCCAGCAACCCACATAAGTTACATCCGGAAAGACCTTAAAATTAACTGCAGAGACTATGCTTCCTATTCTGACTATATTGGTCACTGATAGAGAAACCATGTATATGACAAGGACCTTGATTTTTCTTCCTTAAAAAACTAAGTAGCTTGCTCTGATATGGCTATTTTGATAAAGTAACTATTATGGTTTGGGAACAGAAATAGGAGGGGTGGATAGAGAATCTCCATGCCCCTTGAAATAATTTTCTTTAGGAATTGGTCTTTGTAAGGGAAAAAAAGTTTGAAGTTTTTCAGAGACGTGGTGTTTATCTTTTCTTACCAAAGATTTCAAGGCTATTTTTCTATTGACAAAAAAAAAAAAAATGAAGAGAAACTACAATCAAATATAAAATCACTGGCCATATAAATGAACCAATTTTGTACCTTTGTTGTGTTTATTATTGAGAAATATTACAAAAAAAAAAGGTAGACTCTGTGGAGATTTACCCCACCAAAAATGAAGAAACAGTTTTTAGTTTCTCAGCTCTCTTTCCACCTTGGTGACCTCTTCAACCCCAGGTTCAATCACTTGGCACTGGCCATAGCAACCAGCAGCTGGTGCTTCCATTGAGTGATTATGAGACCACAGTCTTCTGAAAAATTCCCAGATGGTACCTGAGCTCCCCTGCCATAACTAGATAAAGATTTTCCTTTTGGGGGGTAATAGATAAAACCGATTGATTGTGGCCATTTTTCCTAAGAAAGGGATCCAAGTGTTTGAAGCTGTTTGTATGCCAGGAAAATTGTGTTCTTTTAATCCATTCCTGTGGATGGAGGCCTATTGTGGGTGGGACTTTTTGATTACGTTATTCCACTTGAGAAGTTACCCATCTCATTCAAGGTGGGTCTTAATTCTCCTACTGGAGTCCTTACAAGAGGATAAAAGAGATAAATAAAAAAGCCCCTCAGAGAAGCTGAGAGAGGAAGCCACTGAAGCCAGAAGGTACAAGCAATGAAACTTGGGAGAGAAGGGCCCACAGACATCATCATGTGCCTTGCTGTATAAAAGAGGAGCTCAAGCTTGCTAGTAACTGGTCTTCAGAGTCCAGGTATCATCCTGTTGATGCCTTAATTTGGACATTTTTCACTGCCTTAGAACTGTAAACTTATAAATTAATAAATCCTCATTTTAAAAGGTAGTCCATTTCTGGTTTATTGCATTTCATCAGCTTTAGCAAGCTAAAACACCAAGTTTTCTGTTTCTCTTCCCACTGAGTTAGATGACATGCATGCACAAGAGAGTATGAGTAGCAAATGCAAATTCTCTAGTTAAGTTCTCTTTTATAGACTTAAAAAAGGTATTTGCCTTCTTAAATACATAAGCTAAAACTTGTCTTTTTTGCTGAAAAGTGAAGCAGAAAGAGGTTGTTACTAGATTTCAATCTGTACCCACAATGTCTTCCCCCAGATAAGTAACGAAAACAGTTAGAGCACTCGTTCCGCTATGGTTGACTGCAAGAATCACATTTGAAGGTGGCAGGCAACCTCTATGTTAAATCCTTCCAATCAATGAGGAAGCAACACAAGCTCTGGGGACCTGAGCTATCTGGATAATTCAAGATTCCAACCTTCGGGTGGGAGGCTTATAATAATGATGGTAATATCTGAATATTCTTTAGCCATTTCTTTTAATAAGGGATAAATGCACATAAAAATCCTTTGACCAGTCTCCTCTCTTGGTTTCCTGAAATGTCAGCCCTAAAAAGGGAAGGCCTTACCACATTGAGCAATCCCAAATGCAAAAAATGCTTTTAACCTGCATAATAGAGCCCCCAACACAAACTAAAACTGGTTTAAACAGTGTGGAGAATACATTACCTCACAAAATGATGTCAGAGGCAGGACGATTCCAAGGCTGGTTAACCCATCAGCTTCATAACAACATCAGTGAACCAGATTCTATCTTTTTGCTTTCAACATGTTGGCTTTTATCTCAGGATTGTCCCTTGAAGGGGACAGCTTCAAGTATCAAACCTCCCAACAAAAATTCCAAAAGCTGGAACCTTGCTTGTCTTCTAAGAGTGAAGGACATCTTCCCCAGTAGATGGTTCCCTTACTGGACGACACTGGATTTTATGCTCATTCCTTACCCAATGCAAAGTGAATAGAGTTACCATGACCAGCATAGTCTAGGCCCATTGATGGAGGGAGGAGGTTGGCATGGCACTTAGCAAACCCTGAAGCATATGGCTGAAATAACAGAACACAGGGAGAAATGGGCAGGAAGATGAGCCATTCGGTAGGCCATTTATATAGTGTCTGCGGCATAGCAAATGTGCCTTGGCTAAGTATTATATGTGCATTATTTTACTCAATCCTCTCATAGAATTTATGATGTAAATAAAGGCTTAGCATTATTCATACTACACAAATGAGAAAATTGAAGCTCAGAGTGCTTAAGTAATGTGCATAAGATGACTGGGCTATGGAAGCCCATAACCTATCACACTCCAAGAAGATTGTCTTTCTTACCAATAAGTATGGTCCCAAAGAACTTTGTGGAGCTGCACCTTGAAAGTTGGAGTAAACAGACTTTTAGTTCCAAGAAAACATCAAACTTCGGTTACCCTCTCTGTTCTCAACTTTTCTCTCAAGCCCATGTAGACACTTTGTCCAACCACTCATTTGCTCATTCCCAGGTCTAGCAAGTAGGGCTTTGATTTTTTCCACAAATTCATCCTTCTTCCCTGCAATAGAGGGACTTTGCTTTTGGCATTGTACCAGAGTTTGCCTTGTCCATATTTCACCCTGGCACTGTTTGCCTAAGTATATAACCCTAGAATCTACTTGAACCCAAGAACTGTCCTTCACTACACACCAGTCACACATACCCTGCCCCCCCAAATATCTCTGAGACCATCAGGCTGGCTTGGATGACTTGAGTTTGTCATGTTCACATAAAACTAGTTGATTTTTTAATTTCCTATTAACATTATAATGGGTTAATTTCCCAGTGACCTACTCTCCTTTCTCTCTCAGGAGCATAGTCAGCATCTCATTGTTTATGTCAAGAAATGAAGAATAAATAAAAGAGTGAAACCAGAGTCTAATGATAGTATTATAAATGTGAACTACTCAGAGGGTTTTGTTTTGTTTGCCCTAAGGGAGCTGCATTTCCTTGGAAAGACAAGTTGGAAGAATGCTCATTTCTCCATAAGCCTTAGTTTTTTTCCAATGGGGCCTTAACTTCAACCTGCTCCTCAGTGATTGGAAAGGGAGAGAATGATATTGCCGGCTGGAGAAATTGGCATCCTCCACCTGAGACAGCTCATCTTCCTGTTAAGGGGAAGAACCACTGAAGTAGGAGTAATGTGTTTACTGCTTCAAAAGGCCAGAAAGAAAATATAAGGAAGTGCTGTCGGGCTGGAGGGCAAAGCCTGCCAGGACACTGGACAGCACAGGCTGGCTAGCATGGGTTGAATCTACTTTGCGCAAACCAGCTATTACTGTACAGGTTGGGGGCATGAACTTCTGAAGAAGCTGGAAATCTGGCTTTTTATGTGAAATTCTATGATCTATAATTCTATTATCTAATATTATCTTATTAGATAATAATTATACAGAAAAATCATGCAGAAGACAGAATTCTCATATATCCCTCCCAATTATTAATACCTTGCATTAGTACGGTACATTCATTGCAATTGATAAAATAAAATAATATTATTATAATTGTACTACTAACTATTGTTCATGGTACACATTAAGACTTACTGTTTGTCTTGTACAGCCTTATGGTTTTTTCCTTAATTTTTATTTGAGTACCATATAAACAACATATAATTTCCCTTTATAGCCATATTCAAATATATGATTCTACACTGTTAATTACATTTACAATGTTGTGCTACCCTCACACCATTACCAAAATTTTTCCATCACTAAAAATAAGAAATTCTGTGCAAGTTACGCATTATCTCCCTATTTCCTACAACTCCTTCAGTGCCTGGTAATCTATGTTCTACTTTCTGACACTGTGAATTTGCTTGTACTAATTATTTTATATTAGTGAAATCAAACAATATTTGGTCCTTTGTGCCTGGCTTATTTCACTCAACATAATGTCTTTAAAGTTTATTGTCACATGTATCAGAACTTCATTCCTTTGTACAAATGAATACTGTTCCATTGGATGACTATACCACATTTTGTTTATCCATTCATTGGTTAATGGATATTTGGGTGGTTTCCACCTTTTGGCAATTGTGAATAAGACTGGTGTGCACACAGTATGAAAATATGTTTGAGTTCCTGCTCTCAACTCATTTGTTTATATACCTAGAACTGGGATTGCTGGATCATATGGTAATTCTACACATCACTTTCTGAAGAACAGCCAAACTGTCATCCATAGCAGTTGCTCCCTTTCACATTCTCACCAACAGTGAACATGTGTTCCTATTTCTCCATATCCTCTCCAATGCTTGTTATTTTCCTTTTTTAATAGTAGTCATTTTGGGTAGGGGGGTGAAATGGTATCCCATTGTGGTTTTGATTTACATTTCCTGAATGGTTAATGATGTTGGCCCTTTGTATATCTTCTTTGAAGATATGTCTATTCAAAGCTTTCGCCTATTTTTAATTGGGTTGTTTGTCTTTTTGTTGTTGAGTTATAGGATTTCTTTATATATTCTGGATATTAAGAAGCCATTATCTGATACGTAACCTCCAAATATTTTTCTTATTCTGTAGATTGTCTTTTTACTTGCGTGATGAAGTTCATGATGCAAAAAAGTTTTTCATTTCAATGAAGTCTCATTTATCTATTTTTGTTGCTGTTGCTTATGCTTTTAGTGTAAAGTCTAAGAAACCATTGCCTAATCACAGAGTCCTAAAGATGATTCCCTATGTTTTCTTCTAGGAGATTTACAGTTCTAGTTCTTATATTTAGGTCTTTGATCCATTTTGAGTTGATTTTTCTGTATAGGGTTAGGTAGGAATCCACCTTCATTTTTCTGCAGATGAACATCCAGTTTTCTCAGCACCATTTGTTGAAGAGACTATTCCTTCCCAGTTGAGTGTACTTGGAAACTTTGTCAAAAATCAGTTGGCCATAAATGTGAGAGTTGATTTCTAAACTGTCAATTTGATTTCATCCTTCCACAGGTCTGTCTTTGTGCCAGTATCATGTTGGTTTTTTTTTGGGGGGGGGGTTGTTTGTTTGTTTTTTAACATGGGCAGTCACCACGAATCGAACCCGGGTCCTCTGGCATGGCAGGTGAGCATTCTTGCCTGCTGAGCCACTGTGGCCCGCCCAGTATCATGCTGTTTTAATTACTGTAGCTTTATAATAAGTTTTTTACACAAGCATATTGTCCACAAGACAAGAATCTTGTGTTCTTTTTCAAGATTGTTTTGGCTATTCAGGGTCCCTTACCCTTTGATATAAATTTGCTGATTGACTTTTCCATTTCTGTGAAGAAGGCTATGGGAATTTTGATCGGGATTGCATAGACTCTTTGCTTCGCTTTGGGTAGAATCAATATCTTAACAATATTTAGTCTTCTGATCTATGAACACAAAAGATCTCATTTCTTTAAGTTTTCTTTTATTTCTGTTGGCAATATTTTGTACTTTTCTATGTATAATCCTTTACTTCTTTGGTTAAATTTATTCCTAGATATTTTAATCTCTTTGTTGTTATTGTCAATGGAATTTTTTTCTGATTTCCTTTTCAGATTGTTCATTACTAGCATATAATACTACTGATTTTTTGTGTTGATCTTATACCACTTTGCTAAATTAGTTTATTAGCTCTTATAGTGTGGTTTTGGATTTTTCCAGATTTTCTATATTTAGGACTATGTCATCTGCAAGTAGGGAAAGTTTTTCTTCTTTCTTTCTGATTTCAATATATTATTTTTTTCTTGCCTAACTGCTCTGTACAGAACTTCTGCCACAATGCTGAGTAACAGTGGTGAGAGCTGGTATTGTTTTCTTGTTCCTGATCTTAGAGTATGATGCTAGTGGTGGGTTTTTCATATATACCCTTTATCAGGTTGAAAAAGTCACCCTCTGTTCCTGGTCTTCCAACTGATGTATCAAGATGGGGTCCTGGATTATGTAAAGTTCTTTTTGAGTCAATTGAGATGATTATGTGTTTCTTTTCTTTAATTCTATTAATGTGGCACATCTCATTATTTGTTTTTCTTATTTTAATTGATCTACCCTTGTATACCTGGGATAAATCTCATTTGATCGTAGTGGATAATTCTTTTAATGTGTGTGCTGGCTTGAAACCATTATGTATCCCAGAAAAGCCATGTTCTTTTAATCCAGTCTTGTGGGGGCAGACCTATTGTTGGGTGGGGCCTTTTGATTAGGTTGTTTCCATGGAGATGTGACCCTGCCTATTTAAGGTGGGTCTTAATTCACTTACTGGAATCCATTAGAAGGTCATTTTGGAGAGCATCTGGAGATGCAGAAGGAGGTGAGAGCTGTTTGAACCCTGAAGCTGGGAGAGAAGGACAGCAGATTTTGCCATGTGCCCTCCCACATGACAGGGAAACCCCAGATGCGATCAGCCTTTCTTGAGAGAAGGTATTCTCTTGTTGTTTCCTTAATTTGGACATTTTGACAGCCTTATAATTGTAACTTGTAACTTAATAAATCCCTTTTTAAAAATCCAATCCATTTCTGGTATATTGCATTCTGACAACTTTAGCAAACTGAACCAATGTGCTGTTGGATTTCAGTTTGCTAGTGTTTTGTGAAGGATTTTATCATTTATATGCATAAGGAATATTGGTCTGCAGTTTTCTTTTGGAATGTTTGTCTAGCTTTGCTCTCAGGGTGATGTTGGCCTGGATTAGGGAGTGTTGACTTCTGTTCAATTTTTTGGTAAAATTTGAGCAAAGTTGACAGTTCTTCTAGGAATGTTTGGTAAAATTCACCAGCGAAACCTTTTAGTCCTTTCTAAAATGCCAAAAGAATATAAGCTATTAGGGCCAGGATAGGAGTAGGGATAGGGAATGGGAGTTAATGCTTAACTGACCTTCTTTTGGGGTGATAGTAAAGTTTAGGTAATGGAGGAAGGTAATGGTAGTCCAACAATGTGAGTTTAATTAAGACCTCTGAATTGTATATTTGAAAATGGTTAAAATGAGAATTTTAGGTTGTATATAGGTGACCAGAATAAAAAAATTTAAAAAAAGTATAGAACTATACAACACAGTGAACCCTAAGGTAAACTATGGAGTATAGTTAATAGTATAATTATAGTATTGTTTCATTAATTGTAACAAAGGTAACAACTAATGCAAAGTGTTAGTAATAGTGAAAACTGTGTGTTGTGAAGTAGGTATGTAGGGACTTTACTTTTTATTTGCTTTTTCTGTAAACCGATAACTAATTTTTTAAAAATCCTGAAATAGAGATTATGAATGAAAATAAAGCCATGTGACCAGAATAAAACAAATGCTGGGTTCAAATACCTATGCTTCCCAGTTTTGTAATATTTAGATTATTATTATTATTATAGAAGCATTCCACAAATAGAACAGGAAAGAAATCAAACAGGTTTCTCCACAATGATAAGGCATACTGATTCCAGCAAAATATGAGACATCCTCCCAATCAAGGGTTGGAAATCAAGAATAGGAGAATGGCATGTGGTTAATTCAGGGCCAGCCTCATAATATATGGCCTGAGGACCCAGAGCTGAGATTTAATACTCTGCTGTCACAGTCTTAAAATTCTTAATAATGTTTGAACAGGGGTTTTGCATTTTAACTTTGCATTGAGCCCAGTAAATTTTGTAGCTGGTCTGGAGTAGTTTAGCCATCTCCCCGGTTAAAGGAATCAGCAAAATTACAGCTCACAATGGTGAGAGAATATGAAAAAGGAAATCTATTTAAGAGGATCCCATTCAGTCTTTCACCATGGGACCTCGACATTGCTCCTTTAGCTATTCCTGAGATTCCCAAATTATGTGATAAGAATGACTGATGATCTGTTGAACACCCAGAGATACTCATTCTCAACCTTCTTTGTGGTGATTCATCAGGAACTGAAAAGAAAATCTTGATAGGGAGATTTGAAGGAGGATTTTGGAGAACTGGACCTGAACTTATGGTCAAGAGGACATTTAGTGTGGAGTAGAAATAAAAGGAGACCTCTCCTTGTCAAAGGCCTAGATATTCAGTTATCTTCCATTTGAAATACCCAAATTAGTGAGAATGTGATAATTTCAACTTTTTTCCTTTGTATTGCAATTCCTATCTAAATGGCCCTAAATCCTCACTAAATAAATTTTCATATTTCTGTACGCCTTGGTATAGTAATTGTTTGTTAAGGTGGCTTTAATAATTTCCTTCCTTATATGCATACTCCTTTGCAATGTGACTTTGCCACTACTTCCATCAAGAGGTGGAACCTATTTCTCCACCTCTTGAATCTGAATTTGGGAATTGATTTGTTTTGGCCAATGGGATATTTTTTAAATGTCTTCTTTTGCTGACCTTTGGGAGCCCTCTCACCAACGTGTGACTAAGCCTTAGTTAGGCCCCTGAAGAATGAGAGACCTTGTAAAACAAGACCCCACCCAATGTAGCCATCACAACTGAGACCCAAGACATGTGTATGTCCATCCTAGACCTTCCAATTTTAACTGAGCTAAGTCAGACCTGAAGAGACATCTAGCATAGCTACATAAGTATTACAAATATGTGATGTCTGTTATTTTAAGTCACTAAATTTGGGAGTTGTTTGTGATCCAGCATAAACTGAATAGGGCAATCTTATGGCAATAGATTGAAGTAATAGGGAAAAAAAATGGGGCTTACCTCTTTCCATCATCTCCAATGGTTGCATGTACAACTTAATGCCTTAGGCAGGGCCAGTGCAATAGTTTGGCTCTTACACTGAAGAGATTTCCATGGTGATTAAACACAAAGGACAGTAATTCCAAACCTTCTGCTTATCATCTGAGGACGCTGTCTCTGAAATAGGAAAAAAGATGCATGGAAAGGGCAATGCTGGCCTCTGGGTAACAGTAGTAAGCAATGCCCAAAGAGGGAAAGAAGGTAATGGGATTACTTGAGTATAATTTCAGGTAGAGGGAGTGATTTTCTCCCTCCAGGAAGTAAGATGAGTTTACATCCCTGCCACAAAAAAAAAAAAAAAAAAAAAAGAAGAGCAAGAGAACCCCATCTATAGTTCTTACTTGCATTCTCCAACCATGGAGCATGGGTCTCCAGTATGACGTTGAGCCCCAAATTTCTAAAGAAGCAGATGCTGAAGACTTTTATTATATTTTTCAACTTGCTATATAGGATATTTGGTTTTTACCATAGGACTATTTCTGGAAAAAAGGGGTAAATATGACTATATTAAAATTGAAAAACAAAATCCTTGAGGATAAGGTTTAAGTTATAGGAACTTAATTTGTTGTAATTGAAAAGATTTAAATGACACAGTATTTGGGACTGGAAGTTCTGTTTTTCAGATTTAATCATTTCATTCTAAAATTCTTATTTATGTGACATTACTGAGAAAAAGAGAAAAAAAAACCTTTAAATTGTGTTTGCCTAACAGATTGGGTTGTGGTTGTACGTGCCAAACAGGATCATCATTTTATATGGGAAAATGTTTTTCAGAGAATATTCTAGGCATTGCCATTCTCCAGCAATTTGTCCTCAGAACCTTGATATCATTGTTTAAATAAAGCACTAACTAGGAAGCCAACTTCAAGCTTAGAAAAGATTATGGTAAATGCTGCTTTTCAAAAGTTATTTAATATAATTGGTTAGTATTAACTCTATAACTTAAAATGCAATAAAAAGGTGATATGTATTGAAATAATAAAAATCTTCTATGTGTGAATGATAAAGAATCCCAATAAGTGACACAGATGCAGTCATTCCAGGGAATATTGGAAAGACAAATTTACATCTATTGCTGTCAGAGAAGAAAGTTAACCGAGTTTCTAAAACGTTTTAGAAGCAAAAGGGTTAATTAATCTGTTTTTCCATTAAATATTTTGTGGGGTTTGAATTGGGATCTAGAACTTTTTTTTTTTTTACTAAGGAGACACATTCAGACTCTATTTAACTTGGATGAATTTAAGATTCTATGATGACTATCTTTCCTTAGTCTTTGCAAAATTAGGAATGACCCATGGCTAAAATTAGAATGAAAATTTCCCAATGACATTGGAGAGAATTGACTCATAAACTAGTATTAAATTAGCTGGTTTTCCCATGGAATGCTCATCTCCTGGGATATTCCAAAGTGAAAAGGTTCTATGACCAAATACTTTTGGGAAATTTTGCATCCTCTATCCCTCCCTTGGAGAGTTGCAATTGTCATTTATATATAAATGTTCTGAGATGTTTGGCAGTAAAGAAACATTTACCTCTGTTTAAACTAAATTTCCTTAATGTTTTTTTTTTTTACTATGGAAATTTTTTTACATTATTTTAAATTTTTGTAACACTTATTCTGAGTACCTAACATTCCAAGGAACAATTTTGAGGGGGAAAAAACTTCCATAGGGGAAAAAACGTAAAGTTCTCCTAGAGAGATAAATGTCATGCAAAATGAATACTGCTAGGGAAGTCCCTAACAATCTAGAAATGTCACAGATGCACCATCTCATGAAGATCTTGTTCTCTAAATCATTTATGCTATTCTGGGGATGAGCTCAAACAAACTTATCAAATTCATGAATTCTGGGGATGAGCTCAAATACATCAAAGTTTGCAAATCTCCTAGAGAGCTAATGGTTATATCTGTAGTCTCTAGTTCTCAAAGTTTGGGGCTGCACTGCCAGAATGTCTGATTCCCGCCCTGGTGTTGAGGACTTGAACTGACATGGTGAAGCCTACATGGCAAGCAAGTAGCTCCACCTCACCCAGACATGAGGTGGGAAAACTTGAGATCAGATTTAGAAATCAAATAAGGTTGGAGTATGTAAATAGATGATAAAAGCCAGAAGAAACAAATCTTGAAACAAGTATTGAAAGCTTTTAAAGAATGATTTGAACTGGAGGGTTACTGGATAAGTGATTGAGCCTTTCCTTGTTTCTATCTAAATATTGTGAATAATCTGAAATTAAAAATAGTTGTGAACTTAGAGTTCTAGCTAACCTATGTTATCATTTACAAATGAAGCTATAATAGATATTTTAAGGCAAAAAAAGAAAGACTGACCACTCATAGACATGCTGAAAGAAAAAAAAAAATGATTCCATGAAAAAGGATAAGAATGAAAGAAAAAAAAAACAGCCATCAAAGTTACTGGTAAGTAGGTAACTATAATTGAATCATGCTTTGGATATTATAAATAACAATACGTTCTAATTCTGGGGTGTCTAAAACACAATGTGGAAGAAATGTACTGCCCAACCATAACATGTAAGATCTTTTTCAAGGTTCTTGTTTTGTAGAAATATAAATAAATTGATTAAGGTTAGAGGTTAAGACAAGTGATAATGTTTAAAGTTTAAGAGTATGGAAAATTTAGAGCCCTCAGGTATTGCTAGGGGGGATTATAATGGTGCAGCCATTTTGGAAAACATTCTGGCAGTTTTTCAAGATCACAGTTTGCAAATTTATGTTTGTAAACATAAAGTTACAATATGACTCAGCAACTCCACTCTTAAGATGTATATATATATATTATTCAGAATAACCCAAAAGTAAAAACAAACAATCTAATGGTATGTCAACTCATAAATGGATAAGTAAAATGTGGTATATCTATGCAAGAAACATCATTTGGCAATAAAAAGGAATGAAGTACTGATGCATGCTGTAACATAGATGAAACTTTGAAGCCAGACATAAAAGACCACATAGTATATGATTGTATTTATATGAAATATCCAGGATAGGTACATCTGTAGAGATAGAAAGCTAACTAGCAGCACCTTAGGGTGAGGAGCTGCAATGGGGAATACTGCTAATGGATATGGATTTTCTTCCATGGGGAACAAAAATGTTCTAAATTTAGATTGTGGTGATGGTTGCCTAATCCTGCTTATATACTTAAAAAGCGCTGAACTGTACACTTTAAATGGGTGAATTGTATAGTATGTTAATTAGATCCTGATAAATATATTAAAAATTTTCAGTGCCCCATAAATGTCAAGAACCAGATTGTGTAACTTCCAAATAGGTGGAGGTAAAAAAGGAAAATGAAGAATACTTGATTAATCCATGGGAAGGCAGAAAGGGAGAAAAAAAGCAAAGAAAAATCCAGTTCGAATAGATAATAGCAAATGGTAAATGGGCAACCTCAAACCAATAGTAGAAATGAATATTAATACATCAATAGTTAGAATAATTGTGATACATTTATTCTCAGTGTACATGGAAAAACAAAGGGAATCAGTTATGTACTTCTTTATTTTGCAACCTCCAAAAAGCTGACTCTGAATTCATCAGTGTGAAGGAAAATGAGGAAGGAGCTGACTTGAATGCAGGTCTGACACCAGGGGAGTGAGAGAGGGAGAGAAGGAGGCTCGCTGGAAGCCTCTATAGCTAATGAAAAACTTGGCTGATCCTTGTCCTCAATTCCTGGGGAAGTAATCTCTGTATCTTTGTAATTTCCCATGAAAGGAGCCTCTTTTGCTGTTGGTGATGGACCCAGGAGCCCACTAAATAGTTCATATGCTAATGAGATGGTTGAATGGGGTCAGCCATACTTGTGGTCTTAGGGTGGGGTCTGACATGAAGTGGCCCTTACAGCCTGACCTCCCTGACCTCTGGGAGGGGAGTGGGGGTGGAAATTGAGTTCAACCACGTGGGTATTGATTCCACCAATTATGACTCCTTAATGAAACCCTTTTATAGATTCAGGACACTGGAAGCTCCCATGAGCTTACCTGATTGCTGTATCATTGTACCAGGAGAATGATACTTCTGACTCCATATAGAAAGGACATGGACATGGAAGGTTGCATTTAAAACCTTCCCAGACATTACCGTATGAGTTTCTTCTTTTGGTTTCTTCTTACTTGTATCCTTTTACTATACTAAAACTAAAACAATTAGTCTAGCTCTTTCATTGAGTTCTGTGAATCATTCTAATAAGTTATCAAACCCGAGTGGGTGGTCTGAATTCCCAAATTTGTAGCCAGCTGGTCGGAAGTGCAGGTGACCTTGGCCCTGAACTTGTGGACTGCTTCCTAAAGGGCAATTTAGTAGAGTATTGCCCTCAACCTGTGAGGTCTGTCCTTACTCTGGATAGAGCCAGAATTGAATTGATTGAGCTTCTGTAGTCTTCACAGTTGCTGTCAGAAGCTGTTGTGGGAGTTGTTCCAACTTTCATAGTAGGAGATTATCTGGAAGCATCTTAAACTTGAGTGCAGTTCTAAGAGAGCTGGGCAAGCAAGGCTGTGGGGATTCCTCCATCCACTGTCACCTGTCAGAGAGGCCCTGTGTCTCCCAGGAATGGTCCTGCCTTAGTGTCCCTGTCATGCTCTGTTACCCCAGCTCATTGGAAGCATGAGAGGTGGACTTCAGAGCATAGCGGCTGGGGCCATCGGTTGATTTCACTCTCCATAGAGATCAGAGAGGCACATTTTCATAACTGCCACACCACCATCCACACATGACATGCCAAGATATGATACAGGAGCTTAATAATTAAAGTGATTAAAAAACACACTGAACAAACAGAAAGCATTTAAATTTTCATCTTAAATATATTTTAAGAATACCAGAATTAAGTGAATGAACATTACAGTTAAGACTCCCACTTACAGACAAATATTCTGAGGCCCCAGATGATCTACACAAGATTTCAGAGCCTTTGCTGATAGAAGCAGGGCTTGATTTTCCACTATTTGTAAACCTATTTGGAAATAAAGGTATAATTTTTGAGATTGTAAAGAAATATAAATTTTAGAATGAAAGGAAGAGGTAAGGTAACATCTTAGAAATCTTGATATAATAAGAGAGGCGGAGATGGTGAAGCAGAAAAGAGGAGAGGGAGTCAGGAAGGGATAGTGGTGGAAACAACCAGCATTTGCTGATGAGAAAGCAAAAGAAAGGAAAATTGATATTAATGGAGCCCAACTGAAGAACTAGCTGGGGACAAGCTGAGATTTGAGCTGGAAAGAAACTTCAAAATGCCATTGAAAGTGATAGTTCAAGAAAAATAACCAACCAGGCTCAATCTAAGTTCCATCTCGTAACAAATTCAGCTGTTTCTAAGTGGTATCTCTGATTTTGCTCAACCATAATGGTTTTAGCTCATTCATATGGCATTTATCTACTTTTAATACTGCACCTTTTCTCCCAGCTTTTTGTTGTTAAAGAGATGCTCAATAGTGGCTTTCCCATACCATGCTTAACTTGGGCATTAAAAGTCTCTAACTATCAATTTTCACTGAGGAGGTAGGTGCCTCCACCTGCTGTTTCTGATTACCTTAGCAAGAATCTTACCTATAAGCTGGCCTTGGAAAGGCAGTTTCAGCTATTCTTGACTTCAAATCTCAGTGTCTGTTCTTTGTTCCAGTAAGTCTGAATTAAAAAAAAAACACACACACAATGAACACATAGTTTTCACTGATCATTCTTTTAAATGAAGCAGAAAAAACAGAGACAAATATGTTATAAGATATTTCCTGAGTATTGTACTAACCTTTTGGTCATCCTTTCTGTTTTACCCCATTCTCCATGCCAACATACTCACACACACACACAAACACCCTCATACACGCACTCTTATGCACACACACACACACTCATAATTCAGAGGAAGTTGCCTTTGTAACTAAGCTACTAAATCATTCAAATGATATGCATCAACTTGTCCCCCCCCATTCTTTGTGGAGCTTGAAATATTTCATTTGGGGGAGGATTTTTTGAAAATAAGGATATAAAATAACAAATGGAAAATAAGGTACATATGTTTCTATTTAATTAGAATGAGAAAATAAACCACCAAAATTACAAATTTTATACAGCTGGCAATTCTGAATCACAAAAGCCAGAAAAATGAAATAAAATGTTAATTGACAGCCCAACCTAACATCATATTTTTCTAACATTTTTGACTACATCTTCTTTGGTTGCCTCTTCACAGGACTAAGATTTTGTAATGTCATTTCTATATAGAGAAAGAAAGGCTAATTCCAGCCTTTCCTTTAACATGGATATTTGAAAACTTTTATTGATTTTTGAGAAAAGTTGCATTCACCTTCATAATTTGTTGTTGGCAGCATAAATTTTTAGATTAATATGAAATTTGGTAAAAAAGCTCTATCAGTTCTCTTTCATATATAAAGTATAGGATTTCATGACATTTCAAATGTTATTGTGTGGTGACTAATTTTGAATACTCTGAATTAGCAACACTAAAGGTTTGTCATCAGTGTCCTCGTTTAAGTGTCATATAATGAGTTTGTTATCTGGTAAAGATACCTTGTCATAGGTTTATGAGAACTAACTTCTCTACTTCAATTTTACATGTCTGATTTTAGAAAAATGTCCCTTGGACTAGAGTCTGTCTCCACATATGTCAAACCTTGTTTTCGTGGGCTACCCATATACTGTGCCAGGAGCTACAAGGCGTGTTAATTTCATGATATGAACTCTGGCCCAGCACCTTTGTATCATGATGCCAAGATATTAGGCACCATGGGCTGTAGGAGTATTTCTGGGAGCTAGTCCAACACTGGGAGAGTTAGCAATAACTTAATTAAACATGGAGATATCGGCACACTTTAAGTCATATCTTATTGAACTCAAATTTACTGTATCCTCAAATAATAATCTCCTTAGCTGCCTCCCCCAAATACCTTCAGCTCCTCTCTTACTAATAACACTAAGGGGGTGGATGAGAAGTCAGAAGGAGAAGAGACAGCATCCTTAATGAACTGCAGCTGAGATTTTATTTTGTGAATTTCACAAATGTATATGGCCATCTGGATACCTTGCAGGGCCTTTCTCAGGACCTTCAAATGGGTCCATGGAAATTTGGGCCCTTGAAGCTTAAGTTTCACTAGCTTCATGGTAAATCTGCCCTTGATGAATAGAAAAGAAATTTCATAACTAAACCAAAGCAAAGTCTACATAGATTTCACTACATGTGCTCCTACCTTCAGTTAAATATGACCACCAAAATGATTTGAAATGAGATGAATAATAGTTAGGTCTTTAATGAATACTACTAAGTCAAAGCAAACTATTTTGACTGTAATTGTCGACTTCATTTTCTTGGTCCCTTCCCATCCTCTCATGGTTTAGTTATGCACTCAAACTCTCAGTGTTAAACTTGAGTAGAGAAGTTAAGAGTTGGGACTGGTAGTGGAGAGGATAGCTAGTGGAGAGGCTAGGCTATACGGTATGGAAGTTTTGAAGGGAGAGCACTCTTTCATTTTCTGGAATAAAGATGGAAAAATCATGGTCTAGTGTGCCATATTACACTGAGTCTCCTCAGGTCTCTCAGTGAGGACTCCAACAGGAAACAATGCATTCAAATTAGGATTCTTTGGGAAAGGTTTGTTAAAATCTTTTTCTTTGGAAAACATAGATAAGGCAATGCACCGACTGGGAGAAAAATTTGCCAAACATATACTGAGAAAAGCTTGTACTCAAAATATATAAAGAACTCTTACAACTTAATAGCAAGCAATAAAGAACCCAATAAAAATAATCAAATTTGTTTCAGACTCCTCACCAAGGAAGGTATATTAATGGTCAGCAAGTATATAGGAGATACTCAGTATCACTAGTTATCAGTGAAATGCAAATGAAAACTACTATGAGGTACCACTGTGTCCACCAAAATGGCTAAGCAATATCAAATGTTGTTGAAGTTGTGAAATAACTGGAATTCTCATTCATTGCTGGTCGAAATGAAAAAAAATGGTGTAGCTACTTTGGAAAATAGTATGGTAGAATCTTATTAAGTTAGTCCTACACTTATGATACAACTCACAAATTTCACTAACAGGTATTTCCCAAAGAGAAATACAAACATTTGTCTGCTCAAAGATATGCATGCAAATTTTCACAGCAGCATTATTCTTAATAGTGAAATACTGGAAGCAAGCCAAGTGTCCATCAATTGGTGAATGGATAAACAATTATGTGATATCCATACAATATAGTACTATACACAATAATATTGAGGAATAAAATATGAACACAAATAGCAACATGGATGAATGTCAAAAATGTTTCACTAAGCAAAAGAAGTCAAACACATAAAACTACATTTTATATGATTTCACTTGTATGAAAGTCTATAAAAACCAGCAATGATAATGACAGAGAGCAGATCATTGTTGATTTGGGGCCAGGCATTGGGGGAGGTAATCAACTGCAAACAGTCATGAGGAAACTTTTAAGGCAATAGAACTGTTTAATACCTTGATTGTTGTGGTGGTTTTGCAACTGTATGCATTTACCAAAATGTATTCAATTATCACTTGAAAAACATATAGTTTTGATCAAAGTATTCGAAGGTGCAATACCAAAATTCAGAAAATACACATAATAGCCTGGTTGTCTTTGAAATTCCTGAGTAATATTTTCTATGTATATGATATTCTAACACACAATAATGTCTTGGTTTGGAGGAATACTTATTTTTGATAGCAGCTATAAATGAACCTAATCTTGAATTACAGGTAGCTGAGGAAGAACACAAGCTGTTTAAAATAGTCATATTGGGAAGCTGAATATTTGTTCCAAAGATGCAACCAAAGTATTTTGGTGCTATTATTTTTTTTTTTTTACATGAGCAGGCACCGGGAATCAAACCCGGGTCCTCTGGCATGGGCAGGCGAGCATTCTTGCCTGCTGAGCCACCATGGCCCACCCTGGTGCTATTATTTTTTAACTGCTTTTAAGACTCTCAATACATTCTTCTGATATTTTTCAGTTATAGAAGGTCCTTCTGCAAATAGTTAAGTCATTTGAAGTTGTTTCCTGAATTAAATAGATAGCTGACTATATTAAAAGGAAATACACACATTTGGATGCATAGGCTTTGTTTGTTAATCAACAGCCTCAGAACTTTATGTTATGCTCCTCATTATGAGCTTTCATATATTCAAGTTAGCTCTTATAAAGAAGAGATGATGCGCCTTCATCTGTTCTTGATATTTGTTTTTGCTTTGTTCATGGTGCACATATTTCTATTATATGCAAAGGAGGGATTGTGAGAGAAATGAGTGACTTGGTGTGGAGAACAAGGGAAAAGAAAATAAAGAAAAAGCTATTAAAAGATTTGGAGCCTTTAGAAGATGATGCCATCCTCGGGGATAGGGAATATAGAATTTCAGAATCAGACTTGGCTTCTGGAGAATAATCTTAAATTTGATTATAGTCACATTGAGTTTAAATTGTAATGAAACAGAAAAGAAGGTGGTTAGAGAAGAGGGCACGGCATACTATGAATTCAGGACTGAAAATAAGAGATTTGCCAGGTAGAGGTGATAGCAGAATACATAAGAAGGTACAAGATCTTCAAGGGAAAAACATTATAAATATATACATATATATATATATTTTAAAAGAAGGCTCTCATCTGATTCTAAAGAAATCCTACATTGCTCAACCCTATTGTAATCCAATTCTATCTTCCAGCCTTAAAGCAGAATCTGGAATTCAAAATAATAACACTGATGTTACTTATAATGTTTTTTAAGGCTAAGAAACTGAAACAGAATAATGTATATCTAGTGTCCAAGTGAAACCTCAATAAGAAATAGATTATTCTCAGAGGATAATATCATACCCTATGTTAAAGTATAGTTTTAACATACTATGTCATGTTATTTATAAATAGGAATGCCTAACAGTTCTTAATATGGGAAAATCTCTTCCTGTTGCTTACATACTAAACTTACACTTATAACCTGCTAATTACAGAAATGGGAATCACAAGGGTCCAAGTCAAATCCAGAATGTGGGAAATTCCATAGGACAAACGATGCATTTTCTCATTTCTTCAAATGATCCAGTGAATAAATGAAAAAAAAAAAGGTAAAAGTGGGGAATGGGGACTGTTATACATTAAAAGAGATTTATGAAATCTATCACACAAATACAAAGTATAGTCCTTATTGGGATCATGATATTAAAAATCGACTTTTTTTGTTTTTTGACAATTAGTGAAAAATGAACACAAACTACTGGGCATTAGATATTATTAAGGAATTATTGCCAGTTTTATGGGAGTGATAATGGAATTGTGGTTAAATTTAAAAGTGGTTTTGTGATACTTAGTAAAACATTTATGGATGAAGTGACAGGTTGTTTAAAATTTGCTTTAAAGTTTTACAACAAACAAAATGTGGAGATTGTGGAGATTTTAATGAAACACAAAAGGGAAATGTAGAAAATTTTTGATGATAGGTTATGTGTACATGGAAATTTACATTATTTTCTCTAAATGTATATGTTTAAAATATTCCACAATAAAATGTTCATAAAATAGAAAATAAATCAAACTATGGCTGGCTGGTTATCACAACTTAATTACATTATTAGGTTGAGATATTGTAAAAGTCCATTGTTCCAATAGGGTAGGGATGAAGCCTGGATATCGGCACCTGACAGACTCGAAAACAAATCCTGGATCTAGAGGGTGTATGAGTCAGGGTTCTCCAAAGCAACAGGACAAATACAGTGTGGATGGGCTGGCAAGTCCAACTTCCATGGAACAGGCTGAATTTGTATGACAGGGAAATTCTGTTATGAGTAAATATTGAAGTTTTGAGTCTGTTATCTCTAGGGGAGGCCAGCGAGCTGTAAACTCAGAAGTATTGGGTATGGTCTTGAAGCAGAATTTCTTCTTTTTTCCTGGAACCCTCAGGTTTTTTGCTTATATGGCCTCCAACTGATTGGATGAGGCCAACCCACATTATTGAGGGTAAAATCCTTCACTTAAAGTCAATTGATTATAGATGCTAATCCCATCTACAAAATATCTTCATGGCAGAATTTAATCCAACTGGACAACATACTCACCAACTAATGCATAAAATTAATGGAATTATCTGTTGAACTTGAGGTAAGTCCAGTAACCTCTCTGAACTTCAGTCTTCTTAGATGTCAAATGAGGAAAAAAAAGATGTCAAAGTACAAATCTCCCAGCACTGCAAAGCAGTGTCCAGAACATAGGAAGAACTCAGAAGGTATTTGTTGAATACATATCTAAATAAAGGAATGAATACATAAATGAATCATAGAAGTAGGAGATAAAGCTTTTAGCAAAAATTTGGCAGTAGTAGTATTTCATAAATATTTACTTTAAACACATAACAACAAAAGATATGAAGTTGGGCTCTCCCTTCCTGAATAGCCAATCCCTACTCCCTCAGAAATGTTGACTTGAAAGCAGTCTTTGGAGTGACTTGCAATTTGCCACTAAACTTTACCTAAAGTTTTTCAAGGGGCGTGAGAACTGCAAACAACTTGAGGGGCTTTTCAAAAAATGTCCCCCATTCTGATACACACACATTTGTGCACATATACACACCACAGCTGGCAGAGTGAACAGCCACAACCAAGACAGATATTCTAACCTTCAAGAGTGCTGGTACAAATAAAAGGTGGACAGGATTACTTTGGAGCTTCTTTGGCTGAGGAAGCAACCCTTTTATATCACAGAATATTTCACTACTTAATTTCATCCTTGTGTTGCAGGAGAAAATACCTGTGCCACAATTTGCAGGCAAGACAGATGTGTTAAGTGCCTCAACTCTGTTATGGGACTTGTTAACTACTGTATGGGACTTTAAGTAACCAATGACTGGGGTCTCAAGCTTGATTACTTCGCTTCGCTTCAGAAACACCAATATCACTAGCCTGTTAGGTGTTCCTGTGCCCCACTTTTGGAATTCCAGGCCATTTGTGGGAGCAGGCACATCTACATAGGGTATTTAACGGATACCCAATACAACTTCATGGCTTAGCCAAGAGCCTGTCTTAAGGAACAACCAATGATGAAGTTTTTGAAGAGGTGGGATAAGATTTCTACTTCTAGGGATAAGAGCACGAGGGGTCTGGGAGGTTCTCTGAAGCAAAGTTTTAGGGGTAGACTGGAAATGTGTGTCTGGAATTCTGGAAGTTTCTATGTGTGGTGGGTTGAATTGTGTACCCCAGTTTGGGCATGTTCTTGGTCCACATTCTGCTGGATGTGGACCCATTGTAAATAAGATCTCTTCAAGATATTACTTCAGTTAAAATGTGGCTCATCTGAACCAGGTTGAACTTTATAAACACAGTGAAAGTCAGATAGAGAGAAAAGCCATGGAGAGCAGGCAGAAGCTGGAAGGCAATGGAACCCAGGGGAAAATGGAGAAGACATTGGCATGTGACAGAAAAATCAAGAATCCCAAAGATTGGCAGGCAGCTAGAAGATAGTGACCCTGGAAGTAAGCAAACCTGCTGGCCTCTGAAACTCTGAGCCAATAAATTCCTATTGCTAAACCTACCCATTGTATGGTATTTGTTTTATCATATTGGAACAAAGCTCCCAAATTTATCCTTTCTTCCCCTGTATTTTCTTAGTATTTCAAGGCATTGGCCTCTGCCCCTCCACCTTGCTCAACCTCAGCACCCAGACTTGTCAGATACCATCTAGTAATTCTCTCACTTGCTCAGTTAACTCTCTCCAGGGTCCAGGCCCTTTCATTTGTTATATTGACACAAAGGAAATAGCCTATTCTCATCCTTTCTATTCCTCAACAATTTAACTTTGATGGCCCATAAAAAAACTAGTGCTTAAATCATCAGAAAAGGTTTTCCTTTACCTTGAAAGAAGACAAGGTTTAAGGCTCTTGCATTTTAAAAAGGAGGGATCAGAGTACTGGAATGTGGGGTGCTTTCCTTCTCAGAATATATTGACTACATTTACCCCAGCAACAAAAGGGAAGGAAATACAAGCAGTGTCATTCCTGCCTCACTATTATTTGCACAGCATGCGGAAACTGAGCTTTAAAAATCAACCCTTCTACCCTTTCAGGGAGAAGGAGCTGTAAATGTGAGAAAGCCCCTTGCATGGGTGAAGGTTTTTACCTGTGTATTTATAAAATAGCCAAAGTTGTTTCAGAGTTGAAGATGGTGATGTCTGAGGAGAGACTTCCTTATCTGGGTGCTGCCCTGGTATCCTTCAGTAAGACTTTTGTTCTTCCCTGATGGGTGCCAGACTGACATCTTAAAGCAGTTTATGAAAACAATAAGGCCAAATGGTTAATAGTACATACTATAGGTTCAGACATCTCTGGGTTAAAATTCCAGCTTCATTACTTATTAGATATCTGACAACAGATAAGCTATTTAATTTCTTACACTCTCATTTTTCTCATTTTAAAAATAAAGTAACATTGTTGTTACTTTGCTCATATAACTGCTCTATAAATGTTAACTGAAAAGAAAGAAAAAAAGGAGGAAGGAAAAAAATGGAAGGAGAAAAGAAAGAAGAGAAAATAAAAGAAAAAGACAAAGCTAAGTCCACTGCCAGCGTCCACATTGGATCAGTGAGCATCTCCTATTTGAAATGCAAAATACAATAGAGACTGTTTTTTTTCTAGGCTATTATCAGATATTTTTTAAGCATTCAAAGACTGGGCTCAATATTTCTTCCATCCTCTACAGGAACAATGGAAGCTGTTTATAAAGTGGGGAGATGATAAGCACTAAATATTGCTCCCTCATTTACAGATACAGTGGAATAGATAATAAAGAACAAATGACTTAGAAATGCTGTTCTGTGGCTTTTATTTACCCTGCCCAATAATATATGTACAAAGGCAGGTGATTAAATTAGAAGATATCAAATTTAAAAACATATAAATAGGAATGTTGTATTATTTACTCAACATTTAATTATCTTGTAAAAGTCATCAGTATAGCATATTATTGTAATAAATAGTTTCAACTAACGATTAAGCGTTTATAATAACAAGAACAACGTGTGTAGTAATAAGGTTCAAACCAAATTATAAGCCCAATCAACCTGCATACAGATGATTCATGGCCTAAAATATCTATTCCCCCAAACACTCCGAGCTTAGCTTTTGACATATAGGAAAAAGTGTTTTGCTGTATGTGTGTTCAATTTATTGTTCCTGTCCTGGATTATTGTCATTATCTTCTTTATTGATGAAGGCGATGGTTTACAGTTAGACCATTTTTCCTTAAGATTTTTTGGCTAAATAAATTTTCATGGAAGAATTGACAGCAGAATGTTTATCGACATTAAAGATGAACAAACATAGTTGTATGGGTTGCAAAACGAGATAATTTCATTTCCTAATACATTGGTGGTAGTGAATGTTCCAGATCAAATGTCTACAGTGATAAAATAACGCTGATGATTACTAAATGAATATTTCCCCTCTCTTTACAGGGATATGGACTGTAGAAGTGATATTTTTTTTCCTCAAACATCTGGCCCTAAGTTCTATTAGGTACATGATGAACGATCAGCCTCCACCGACTGACATTTGATATAAACGGGTTTTTTTCCTCTGTAGTTTACTTATAACTAATGCCAAAACAGTGAAACATTTTGATTGAGTCAGTTGCTTGCCGTTATAACAGCAGCGGCGACAATCAAAATCCCAAATATTGCTTTTTACAGAACTTGAATCTGTTTTATTCAATTAATTTAGTTAAAGCCATTTGTATTATATAGACATAACCTGACTAAATGTGATTTTTTCTAAGCCTTTACATAATAGAACTAACAGGCAATAAAAGTAACTTTCTTTATTCAGAAGCTTTTTTGGTAGCTATACATTTTAATTTACACTTTAATTTAATCGTACTTGTATAAATAGGCGTACATAGAATTTTTAATGCAATTTTTATATATATTATATATTCATGTACCATATAGTCATCCAAAATGCACAATCAGTGGTTCACAGTATCATCACAATTGAGTTTTGAACATTTTCATTACTCCCCCCAAAATAAAAATAAATACAAAAGTAAAAATGAACACCCCAAACATTCCATTTTGTCTTTATTTTCTTACTCATCTGTCCATACGCTGGATAAAGGGAGTGTCAGTCACAAGGTTTTCATACTCACATGTTCACATCTTAAAAGCTTTATAGTTATTCAATCATCTTCAAGAATCAAGGCTATTAGATTGCAGTTCAACAGTTTCAGGTATTTCCCTCTAGTTACTCCAATATGCCAAAAACTGAAAAGGGTTATCTGTATACTGAATAGAATAACCTCCAGAATGAGCTTTCAACTCCATTTGAAATCTCTCAGTCACTGAAATTATTTTGCTTCATTCCTCTTGCTCCTTTTGGTCAAGAAGCCTTCCTTACTCCCATGATGCCAGGACCAGGCTCATCCCTGGGGAGTCATGTCCCATGTGGCTAGGGAGATTTATACCCTGTCATTTCCAGGAGTCATGTCCCACATAGGAGGGAGAGCAGTGAGTTTACCTCCGGAGTTGGCTTAGAGAGAGAGGCCACATCTGAGAAACAAAAGAAGTTCTTGGGGGTAAGTTTTAGGCACAATCATAAGTAGGGTTAGCTTCTCCTTTTCTGGAATAAGTTTCATAAGGGCAAGCCACAAAATTGAGGGCCTGGCCCATCAACTTGGCAGTCCTCAATGCTTAAAAGAATATTAAGTCCTCCCCAGGTAGGGAAGTTTAATATTTCCACCTTTTGCACAGTCCCTTAAGGGGATTTTGTAAATACTTTTTTTTAATCTTCTTCCCAGATTACCCTGGAATGTATTGGGGCATCACTAACGTGTACAAACCAACAAGTTCTCACTACCTATTCAAGGTTCCATGTAATTATGGTGTTCGGATAAGCTAACCATACAAGTTAAATTAGATATTGTACTATCGAAAAATAAATTTTGCACCAAAAATACATCTCTTCCTCAGATCTCACATAGAAGTTGAAGTTTTAATATACAGTCTATGTCATTCTTTACCCTTTATTTTGATTTACCTTAGTCCTAACCATATCAGCTTCATTCATACCTCTAATTGCAGTTTGATTACTCTTTTGGTGTTTTTAACAGTTGCTGTATGGGGCTAATGCTGACTTTCATAACTGCAGAACTCTAGCTCTGAGTCTTCACATATCACACCGATACTCAAATTCTAGGAAACAACCAGATTAAACACAAAGAGCTCTGTGCCTCAGAATTTAGAAATAACAGTTACCACTCTGAAACAGATGTGACTGCTATAAGAACCTGTACCATAGGGCTTTCACTGATAACCTATGGTCTCAAATTCATTTATCAGATTTTGCATATTATAGCTAGCCCATATTAGTGAGGCAAATAATTTTGTCTTTCCGTTTCTGGCTTATTTCATTCAACACACTGTCCTCAAGTTGTATTCACCTAGTTGCATGCCTCATAACTTTATTTCTTCTTGCAGCTGCTTGATATTCTATTGTTTGTATACACCACAGTTCTCCCCTTCATTACTCAGTACATGTACCCTTAGGCCACTCCATCTATTGCAAATCGTGAACACTGCCACCTTAAACACAGGGTGCAAATGTCTATTCATGTCCCCACTCTCAGTTCCTTCAATTATACACCTAACTACAAGGTTGCTGGATCATATGGTAACCCCATACCTAATCTCCTAAGGAACCACCACACTGCCCTCCAGAAGAGCTGCACCATTCTACTTCCCTATGAACAGTGAACAGGTATACCTCTCCACATTTTATCCAGTACTTATATCTCTCTGTTCATTTTTAAACAGTTTTTTTCACACGCCATACAATCAACATAAGTAAGGAAGCAATGGTTCCTGGTATACATAGACAGGTATACATAGAACTTTAATATTATACATAGAGAATGTATTTGTTACTAATTATGAATTTATGGGGTTTCCCTTATTTTAGTATTAATATTAACCAAGTGAAAGTAACTTCTTGCTGATTTTAAAAAATATTACACCTTTTTATATTTGCTCTACATATTTGGGAATCAGATTGAATCCATAAATAAACTGCTAGCCATATATATAAATATTCTTTTTGTTTTTAAAGATTGCAAAGAAGGAAGAAAAAGAATAAACAAGGTTCTATTTCCATATACTGGTTCCATGAATACTTGCTGAGTGGATTTCAAATATTGCATTATATGAATTATCATTTGCTAGAGGAGTCATGGCTAACTTAAAGGGAAAGTTAAACCATATACAATATGTCACTAGATATCAAGTCCCTCTCTCAGGGCATTGCTTTTAAGATCAACAGAGCTGGAAAAGAACAAGCCCTTTATAAAGTGCAATTGTGATTTCCTTAGAATTCCCACATTTCTTACTTACATTTACTGCTCTCTTCTTTATCAGTTGCTCCTGGTACTGATTTCCAGTTGTTGTTTACACTTCCCACACCTATTCCCAGGCTCATGTTTGCCCTATTTGGGCAACTAATGTTGACGAATTTCTAAACTCAAATAATTTCCTGCTTGCTTTTAAACAAATGTAACATCCCACCAGCTTTGATAATCTAACTGTTTTTTAATCCCAACCTGTATTCTGTTTAGGCCTACACTGTTCCAAGATTGGTCACTATTCAAAGTGACTCTGGCCTGGTAGAGATAATAAACATTATCTCTTGAGAAGAAGAGAATTAGAACTAATCAGAAAGGTTCAGAAAGAATATAGAAATTTATCTGCATCCTGAAGAATAGATAGAATTGGACAGACATTGAGCAAGGCTGATGGCCATGTCAGTGAAGAAAACAGCACAAGAAAAAAAGAATAAGCACGTGTGATGGTGAAGTTCATGTGTCATCTTCGCCAGGTTATGGTTTCCAGTTGTTTGGTCAAGCAAGCATTGGCCTGAACATATATCATGGGATTAAATCATCATTAAATTGATTGCATCTATGACTAATTACATCTACAATCAACTGAGGAGATTGCTTTCAAAAAACGAGAGAAGTCTCATCCAATCAGTTGAAGGCTTTAAAAGGAGACATGATAATTTCAACAGTCAACAGAGAGAATTTCCATTTGTACTTCAGCCAACCAGCATGAGGAATCCACTTCATTGACAACCTTCATTGGAATTTCCAGCTTGTGGCCTGCCTTATGAAATTTGGATGTGCCAATTCCCACATTTGTATGAAATAATTCTTATAAAAATCTCATAATATTTATATAAATCTCCCATTGGTTCTGTTTCCCTAGAGAACTCTAATACAACATGATATATTTAAATACTAACAAATAGACCAGTGTCTTGGTATACTAGTGTACTGCTGTATAACAAAGTGCTCCAAACCTGGAGGCTTGAAATCACACACACTTATTATTTCACAGGGTCAGGAATCTCTGTGGAGCTTAGCTGGCTTGTCAGTCTCAGGGTTTCACATGAGGCTGAAATTAAGGTGTTGGCTGGGGTTAGGATTTCATCTGAAGGCTCATCTGGGGGTGGAGCCACTTCCAAGCTCACTTTCATGGTGGTTGGAAGGACTCAATTCCTCAGGGATGGTTGGCCCAAGGCCTCAGTATCTTTTTGGCTTTTGTCTGGAGGCCACCAGCTGTTTCCTTCCAGGTGGCCCGCTACATCAGAACAAGCACATAAGAAAAGCCAGGGGCAGAAAATAGGCAGGAAGCCATAGTCTTTTATAATGTAATTGCAGAAATAACTTCCTGTGCTGGTTTGAAAATGTTATATACCCCAGAAAAGTCATGTTCTTTTAATCCTGATCCAATCTTGTGGGAATAGATCTGTTGTTTAGGGTGGAACCTTTTGATTATATTGTTTCCATGGAGATGTGATCCTTTCATTTGTGGGCATGACCTTTTGAATACATGGAGATGTGACCCATGAATGGGTGGACTTTATTAATTTACTGGAGTCTTTAAGAGCACTCAGGGAGAGAGAAAAAAACTTCAGAGCCAACATAGATCCAGATATTTGAAGGTGCAGAGCCCAGCAGACATTGCCTGTGCCTTCCCATGACATCCTAAGCAAGCCAGAACCTGGAGTGAGTCAAGGGAAGCCAAGAGATGAAAACCAGCCCCAAAGAAGCCAAGTGAGGGACCCCTACAGGAAACACTGAAAGCAACGGAGCCCAGAAGCAAGGGACTGGCAGACACTAGCCATGTGACTACCATCTGACAGAGGTGTTTCAGATAGCATGTGCCTTTCTTGAGTGAAATTAAGGCACCTCTCATTGGTGCCTTAATTTGGACATTTTTTTTTATGGCCTTAGAATTGTAGCTTGTAACTTAATAAATCAGTTTATAAAAGCCAGTTCATTTGTGGTATATTGCATTCTGGCAGCCTTAGATACCTAAACACTTCCCCTCAACATTACTGTATTCTATGGGTTAGAAGCAAGTTATTCAAAAGGAAGGGATTATGGAAGACATGAGTCCCAGGATGTGGGGATCATTGAGGGCCCCCTTAGGGACTGCCTTCCACAGGAAGAGAGATGCTGTCAGTCTAGCTAACTGGAACTAAATTTCCCAGAATTTCCTTTCATTCAGAGTTATAAATGCCAAAGAGACATTATGTGTGAGATTGAAAAATGGTAAATGAATAACAAACCATATTCTTTCCATCTTTGGGAGATCAGAGTACGGCATGGAATAATGTGGCAGCTCATGTGCATTGTTGCTAATCTGCTACAACAGTGGTTTACCTGTTAAGCGTGGTGTTGGGCATTGAATCATATACCCCACAAAAGACATGTTCAAGTCCTAATCCCTGTTCCTGTGAGCACAAACCCATATGTGAATATAGTCGTTGAATAACATGAGTCAGGTATGGATCTGAACCCATTTGTAAACAGGACCTTTGAAGATATTATTAGTAAAGGTGAGGTCAAACTAAATGAGGGTGGGTGGGCCTTAATCCAGTATGGCTGAAGTCCTTATAAACAGAGGAAATTCAGATGACCAAACAGAAGTTAGGAGAAGAGAGAGGAGAAAGTGATCACCACGTGATGGAAGCAGAGACACTGCAAGCAAATGAACTTCAACTCTTGAACTCTACAGACTCTACAGACTCTGGGAGAAAGCATGGTTAGAGATACCTTGCTGTTGGACTTCTAGTCTCCAAAACTATGAGACAATTGATTCCTGTTGCTTGAGCCAACTTGTTTGTGGTATTTTATCATAGCAGCCTTTGCAAATGAAAACACATTGGGTAGCATGCAGGCTCACAGATTTTCCAACCTCTACAGGATAATCTGTTTCAGCTTCTCTGACTTTTGTGCCAGGCAATTATACATGGCATACTGAAGGGCATCGAGGTCTCCCACAGGAGATCCCATCACCTGAGCAGGGGACTCATTCACAGTGAGCGACAGGTGTGGTATCCAGTGGTTCCTCGTAGGTTCTAGGTCAGCCTTGGGGGTTCTAGCTTGTTTTTGCTTCACCTAGTCAATGTTCCTTTCGTTTTCAAATTATCTGCCCTCTGCATTCCGTACCCCAGCACCAGATGCAGATAGAACAGTCTCATTAAATTATTTAACCAGCTTGCACAATGCCATAACTCTAACTCCTTTTACTGAATCTCTTTAAATATATACGTATGGTATCTTAATGTATCTGTCACAGTTATCAAACTCTGAATACCACCAGACTGTCTACAGCAAGCATTCATGGAGCAAAGCATTAAGACATAAAATTCAGACCTTTGAAGACGTTTTGATTAGAAGATTAAAGAGTTTGGCTAAACTAAGTGGAAGGATATAGACAAGTTATTTTCTCTTCCTTATTTAAAAGGTTACAACACTAAAGTTTTCTTGTAGACAATGGAGTTTGTGGAACATTATAGACTTTTATGGGATATGAGAAAAGTTTTAGGGAATATTGTCATTAGGTGTGAAGGTGTACATAAGCTTTAAAATCTCTTAAGAGCACTCCGTGAAAAATTAATCACAACATGTAAAAGGCCCTAAATGTTTGCCTTATACCAGCCATTCTGGAAACATTTTCATTTTGCAGTAAAAGCTAAAACCGCTGTCCCCTTCGAGACTTCACCCTTAAATGTACATTCTGGTATAACAATCCTCTCTGCCCCTGTCTATCACTTGGCTGTACTGACCCTACATATAAACAAAGTCTACTTTAACTCTTATAATGATGGTTAATATGAGTCATTTGGACCTTTTCCAATTGTTTTAAATTGATCTTAATATTTTATGACATAATGTATACAGAATAGAAAGAATATGGCTTTAGATTTGATTCTGCATGAGAGAAATGGCCCTTCATCTATCTAGAATAGGTTAAACCAAACTTGCCTGTCTCATGTCCCATCCTTCTTGAGCCATATTCTTTATCTATTTGACAGAAAAACCAACTATCACAAATGAGGTGAATCATTATATTCATTTTAACCTGGGATTTATGAGAATAACAAGTCAAAAGAATAATTCCAATAAACTAACAGTTTTTGTGCATTGAGAATCGGTAAGGAATCGGGAGAGAATTGTAGGAGTGGTTATTGTTTTTCTAAGTTGATTACATTTAGACAGTTGCCTGACTTTCTCTATCAAGGGAATAATCCTGTACAAGAAAGTGGATTAATTTGATTGTATTGACCAATGCCATATCGGCCTGCTCTCTGTCTCCTTATATCCCTGCTGAGCTATTTTCCATGCTGCCCCTGCCCAGAAAAAAACAATGTGTAATGGTTCATCTGGTCCCTGAAAGAGGCAATTTGCCTTTTACCCCAAAATGCTTTGCTCTTAAATGTGCTTTCCTTTCCCTGGCTCAGCATCAGGTCATGTCAGAGCTTGTTGTTTGGGAAATGCCTGGTAAAGCAATTATGCATGGCATATTTCAATCCATATGGACGAACAAGGTGGTGCAAGGAAAACTGCTCTCAGTGTGGGGAAATTCCCAGTTATAAGGACATTTGCCAGCTTCCAGGTGAATTTCCAGACTTCTGTCACTCACAGTGTTGGCACTGTTTAAATGTAGTATTATTATTTTAATAAACTGAAGCAAATCTGGAAAAACCATTCAAATAATGATTCCATTTATAATTATCAGATACCATCCCCATGTCCCACTCATTGTTTCAGTTGCTGTTAATTTGATCCCAGTTCAAGTGACAAAGGGCGGACCTGATACCAAAACATTGATGGTTGTTTAACTTGAAAATTTTGTAAATGAAGTCTGTAATCCCTCCTCTTCTCTAGGATTGAGTCAATAAAAGGATTCTGTCTTCCAATCTTGAGAACAAATCCTCCCATTGGGTTTAGCTCACTTGCCAGATGAATGGGTTAGTGCATAAGCACTATCTTGGGTGGTTTTTCCTTTTATAGAAAAATAATGACCTTGGGGAAACCTGACATCATTCTCTTATATCATCAAAAATATGAGTTCTGCAGCTCCTGAAAAAGCTCTGACAGGTCCACTTTGACAGATCTCCCTGACCATATTATCCTTTGCTCCTTAGCTGTCAGATTCAGAAATGCAAGGTCTCTCCATAGTAGTTCCTCTTTCTCGTTTACGGAGCACTTTCTAGTTTCTTCTGATTGAATGCTCTGCAGGGAAGGTCTACACTAGAGAAGTGCTTCTAACTGGCTCAATGAATTGGACACTGAACTGTAACCATGTGTTGGAGACAGATAATAATAATTTATTGATGAACTGTACTATAAGCCAGACCCAATGCTAAAAGCTTTACATATGTTATTTCAATTAATTCCAGAAAAGGACCCCATGGGGTTAGTCTTTTCCCCATTTTGTAGATAAAAAAAAAGTAGAGTTTTTCATAGTATAAGTCTTAGTTGCACAGCTGGGTCTCTCTGTCACCCAGATCTATGTCTATCACTTACACAGCTACTAAGTAATTCATGTCAGTCACTTATGGACACCATAATGACTGAAAAAGCAATGCCCACATTTCTTTGTTTCATCTGTTCCTGTGACTTAATACGATTAATGACACCAGCTGTCTTCCTGCATTCTGCTTTCTACTGCAACCTAGAAAGCATGGAAGCATTAAAGATTGTTATAGATACACCAGGGCTAATTTCATATTGTTGGTATATACTAGAGCATGGGTAACTGCAACTAAATTGATATTATAGATAGATGGAAAACAAATAGCCCAGTTTGCCTAAATGATTTAAGTCATAAAACTTTCCTCCTATCAGAGTAGAGCAGTTTGAATCATCGACCCCTGTCTTAGCTTGTCAGGGCTTCTCTAACAAAGCATGACAGACTAGTTGTCTTAAACAACAGGAATTTATTGGCTCAGTTTGGGAGGCTAGAAGTCCAAAATCAAAGTTCAGCAAAGTCATAATTTTTCTGAAGTTATGGACATGGCTTGCTGGCAATCCATAACTCAAACTCTGCTTCTATCACGTGGCTGTCCCTCTATCCATATGTCTCCTACTCTGTGTCCACATTTCTGCTGTTTATAAGGACTCCATTCATACAGAATTAAGCACACCCTGATTTAGTTTGACTTCATCTTAACTAACATCATCTTCAAAGATCCTAGTTACAAATGGGTTCACATCCACAGGACTGGGGGGTTAGGACTTGAATATGCTCTTGTGGAGGAAATTATTCAATCCATAACAGCCCCCTAATAAACTAGACTGATCCACTCATAGATAAATGAATATGCCTTATATCAGCTTATACCAGCAATTTGCCATTAAACATTTATTTCTGTGGTTTTCTAATGATTGACTTTCTCCCTCACTAGATCTAAAGCTCCATGCAGACAGAAATCATGTCTTCTTGTTTTCAATGTTATACTCTCTGTCCCTAGGTAAGTGCTTAGTACACAGTAGATGCTTAACAAATATTTGTTGAATGAGGGGCCAAATCTCCTAAAGGGAAAGGGAAACTCAAACCTCTACTCAAACTTTCTCAATATATTTTGTTTTTAATAGCTAGAGGAACCTAGAAAAGAAAGCTGGTAAATAATTTGCCTAAACTTACTCTACAGATGAGAGACAAGTCAGGATTAGGTTGAAGGTAAACTGTTTGTTCCTGTAACTACTGTCATCCTATGCAGTGGAAAGAAATGTCTTTGGAGTCAGAAGGAAGACTTTTACTCATTGATCTCTGAAATATGCAAGGACCTGTGATAATTGCTTTATGTTTTCATGGAGGTGTATAATGCATATGATATTATTATTCCCATTTCACAAAATCTCATCTGGGACTAACAGAGGTTAAGTCATATAACCAGTAAGCCACCCATCCGTGTGCCCCATCACCCTTATGGGACCCCATGTTTTCCCACTTGATCACATCACATCACATCTTAGTAACTTAGATGCTCTTGATTGCTCTTTTTCCCCCCTGGATATGAATCTAGACCTTCCATTTACATGTTACCTTAAACTCCTTCTTTAAACCACTTTCCTCATCGATAAGATGGTGTGAGCAATTTCCACCTTTCAAGATGATTGTAAAGATTAAATGAAATAGTTTCTGTGAGATTCCTAGTGAACTGCTGTTTCAATCAGGAAATATTGGTTCTTATGCCATCTTCTCTATTATTTCCCTCAGTTAATTTGTAAAAATGGATATTAGTAGTGAATGGACTTTCAATGAAAAGGCTTAAGACCTAGATCAGTCGTTCTCAAAATTTTGTGTGCATCAGAATCATCCAGAGGGCTTGTTAAAACATACATTTCAGGGCGGGCCACAGTGGCTCAGCAGGCAGAGTGCTTTCTTGCCATGCCAGAAGACCCGGGTTCAATTCTCGGTGCCTGCCCATGTTTAAAAAAAGTATGTTTCAGGGTCCCCCTCCACTGCCCTGGACAGTCTGATTCAGTAGCTCCAGGGTAGGGACTGAAGAGTGGAATTTCTAATGCATTCTCTAAGTGTGACTATAGTTTGAGAATAATGAACTGATTATGACCTTTTGTCTGCTAAATAAAGATATGGGTTGAGAAATTAATAATTAACCTTTGGAAATGTCCTCAAAGGAGCCACTCTAACATGGCGTATCAAATAATTGTGGTAGGAAAAAAGCTCTGGACAGGAAGCCTGGAGTTCTTATTCTAATAGCTGGTTTTGCTACTGAGCTCCTGGTATATGATCTAGACAGACTACTTAAACCCTCTAAGACTCACAGTCCATAAGGTAATATATGTGCATGTGCTTGGGGAAGTAGAGGGCAAGGGATGGAGAATAGGTGAACTAGATAAGGCTCTATCAACTATAAAATTTTGTGACTTTTGCTTTTGTGCAGTCCATACATTGCCTGAACTACTCTGCTTCCCCTCACTTTTGTTCCTCCTCATGGGATGGAAGGATTAAGATCCATGTTAACATATAATCGTCTACATTTTAATTCAACTGTAACCCTGATGGGTGCAGAATGTTGACTATGTATAAAGAATTAGGGTAAAAGGTTAAAAGGGCCATATACAGAAAGAGAAATATAAGAGATGCTTTTGAGGTCAATTTCCTTGAAAGAGGTTAGGACAGCTGATCTGAGCATAATTAGTGTTGATCTTGGGTTAGCAAGTGTGCTTGATGAAAATCTAATACTGAAACCATTGCCCAGACAACTAGCCAACCACACAAATACGATGCATACTTTTGTTCCGAGTACTTACCATCAATATCTTATAAATAAGAAAGCAAATTTAGAAATACTCCAACTAGGAAAAAATCTAGGAACCATAGGTACCAAGTTTTCATTTTGCACAGTGAGTTGTCTGGTGACAAATGGGGTAGAAAAACAGCATCATCTATACCCAGCAGGCTCTTTTTGCCCCCTGCACATAATTGTATTTCAAGAGGTATCATTGAACCAAATTCTATCCTTTCAGGTAGGAGGCAGGGTTCAATTGATGTAAAAAATAGCAAACGTATAAGAACTCTGAAAATTGTTTCAAGAGAAGTGAGAGATCATCTTTGCAAAGAAATTCTCTTTTCATTGAAAAAGTTCACTAGTGTAAAGAGTTTAGTCAAATACATTACATCATCTCTAAAGCATTTTTGTCCAGCCAGTGAAGCAGTGAGACCATGAGAGATTTAGTGTCCTAAACAAAGCTATTTCCTGTTACTCTCATTCAGAATGTTTAAGAACCCACAGGATCTTCTTAAACAGTAGGAGCCTAGCAGTTCCTCATAAGGTAGTGGAGCAGGAAGAGGATGGAGATGGGATGGAATTGAAACTCTAGGACTGTTATAGTACATTTTCCTTGTCTCTACCTTTGGTTTGCTGTGTTTAGTGTTTTGGCAATAAGCATAGTGATATGTAGCAAAGAAATTGTTCTTACACATCACACACAATTACACCTTTAATGTAACTAAATTCTCTTCCACAGTAAATATTGACTTACTGTATATGTAGTTTTCCAATGTTCTGGGAAGAACAGATTTAGAGCTCCTTTGCATCAGTGCCTGCCTTGTGCATCTAACATGGACTACCTTTCCTATAAGGAAAGACTATGGGGTAAACAATGTGTTTTAGGTTGATTTGATTCTGTTTATTAAATAAATAATAACTTGTTAAGTTTCAGACAACTAAATGAACTGTATTGTGATATCTCTTCCAAATTTCAGCCAAAAAAAAAATCACATTCATAACATGAATCAGTGTGTGCAACTGGGATTTGGGACACAAAAATTCAGAACCTTTGTCTGTTCTTCAGAAATATTATTACCTAAGTAAAAAATCATTTTGGAAGAGATGCTATACTATTCCTTGGGGAAAAGGTCATATTAGCAATTGAAAATCTGTTTCACTTCATTCATCTCAAACTGGGTTTATATATTCTTATGCACCCAATTGTATTTCTTCTCCCCCAGGCCCTCTTGCAGGAGAAACCATTACATATGGCATATCCTAACCTCTTCCTTCCCCTTGCCTCACAAATCCTAGCTCAGCCTCCATTAGGAAGGTTGAATACAAAATTATGTCTTGCAGTGCTGTTCTCTTATCCACATAAAGACCAGAAAATTTAAGGATCCAAATTCTGAAGCAACTCTCACAAATGAAAAACAAAATTATGCAAATGAGATTGACATATTTGTAGGATGGGTTGAACGGTGTTTTCCTGGAATAGGATTTCTGATTCTCTCCCAGTTCCCAATCCTATGAAGGAAGCAGCTGGAAGAGGAGAGGGAAGGACAGAGGAGGAAGGATGATCCATTTACTAATAATGGAAGGAAATTTGGGGGGAAACATCTCATGGTGGATATGCTATATTCCAAAGGGATTTACTTGGCTATAATTCTTTATGTCATATAATGATGAGTGCTTCTCATTGGTGTTTAAAAAGAAACATCTGTTTGAGTGAGAAAAGCGCTCAGATGAGCTTAACCATAAAAAATGAGACAGTAGAAATGCCCTCAGGAGACAGAATTAAATTGTGCTTCAGGATCTTTTCTGAACTGTGCCTTTGGGAAGGTCATTTAGCTTATCAATGCCTCAGGTTAGCATGTAAAGAAACTGACCTCTCAGAATTGTTATGAAGCTAAATAATTTAGCACCTATAAAGTCCTATGAGATAAAAGGTATCATGGAAATGCAAATTATTATTTTATGATGAGACACCATCAGTAGAAATGAAAGTAAAATGCTGCCTTTATGGATATCTTGTCCAACTGACTGAGAGCATTGTCCATCTATCTCAGAAATCTAGATATTTAAGTGCAATAGACAATTGCCTCCCCTCCTACTTTGTTTCATCTGTTCTTCCTAAGAATTATCTTTGGTAGTTTCTCTTCAAGTGTTACCTCTGCCATTTCATTTGGACATTACTCAGCAAATTGAGCAAAATAGTTGCCATAAATCCCCCAAGAGAAGCAATACATCTTCATTACGGTAATTATGTTGCATGTGGAGACTTTTTCATAAAAAGAAATAGGTATCAAAGTTTTAATTTAAGTTCAAAAGGCAGTGAATTGCTAGTGGCAATAACTGTCGCTGAATCCTAGTTGTTAAATTCAGAATTTGTTTTTTAAGCTAGGAGAACGTTTTTATTAGGCCTCCTTTGTGGTAGAGTGGTCCCACTGTTAAAGCTCAGTAAACATAATCAGAACCAAAAAAATACAATTCCTCCAATTAGGAGCCAACCAGGCACTGCTTTCCGAGGTTTCCAGTTATTTTTTGAGTGGAATGGTCTGATTCCTTTTCCTTTTCTTTGGTTCTCCGTTTGGGCACTGGGCCATGTGCCTGGCTTCTCATCCAGTTCTTAGATGTGCAGTGAAAAACCGGGGCAATTATAGTAGCCCACTATTTTCACGACAGCCTCAAATTTGGCAGAAGTTCCACAGCTCTGGTCTGTCAGTTACCAAATTCAGAGAAAACTTAAGTGCTTTGCTTCCTTGGAAGTATGGGCAAATGGGAAGAAATTGTGAGATACATAATTCTCATATCTATTGTGAATGATCACATTTTATTTTATTAAAATCTGGAAGATGGATTGATGAAGAATCTTTATGATATTTCTTGCCTTAGAGAATTGTGCTAGTTCAAAAGGATGTATGTCCCTTAGAAAAGCCATGTTTTAATCTAAATACCATTTCATAAAGGTAGAATAATCCTTATTTAATACTGTATGTTTGAAACTGTAATCAGATCATCTCCCTGGATGATGTGATTCAGTCAAGAGTGGTTGTTAAAAAAAAAAAAAAAAAAAAAAGGCGGGCCATGGTGGCTCAGCAGGTAAGAATGCTTGCCTGCCATGCCCGAGGACCCGGGTTCGATTCCCGGTGCCTGCCCATGTTAAAAAAAAAAAAGAGTGGTTGTTAAACTGGATTAGGTGACGACATGTCTCCACCCATTTGGGTGGGTCTTGATTGGTTTATTGGAGTCCTATAAAAGAGGAAACGTTTTGGAGAATGGGAGATTCAGAGAGAGCAGAACGACATAGCCATGAGAAGCAGAGTCTACCAGCCAGCGACCTTTGGAGATGAAGAAAGAAAATACCTCCCAGGGAGCTTCATGAAACAGGAAGCCAGGAGAAAAAGCTAGCAGATGACGCCATGTTCGCC
>PVIY010012220.1:0-62769 GCA_004026745.1 Myrmecophaga tridactyla
GCCATCATGACTCTCCTTTTTGAGCAGAGGCCTGGAGAGGGCTGGAGAGGGCTGGCCGTCCTTGATGTGGTAGCCACAGGAGATGGGAGGTGGGGATTCCGGCTGGGGCAGTGACGTCCATACACAACGGGGGTGGCCACAGGGATGGGCGGGAGAGGGCAGGGAGGGGTTGTGGCTCCCTGGAGGCGGAGGAAATGGAAGGGCACCCAGGAAGAGCAGGTGACTGCAGGGCAGGCTTACCTTACCACGTGTAAGTCGCCTGGGAGATCCTGGAGAGTTTGGGCTGCAGTCGTACAGGGCAGGGGCCTGAGACTCTGCATTTCTAGAGAGCACCCAGGGCCGGGGGATTGTCAACACTGCTGGCCTAGGGGCCACACTGGCTGCAGCCAGAAATGACCTCCCTCGGGGTTCCAGCAAGAGACAGAGCCTGGGTGAAGGCCGAGACAGCTGGAGAGAGGGTTTAAGGTGATGGAGCGTCAGAGGCAGGTGGCGTGGGAGGGGGGGAGACGCCTGAATTTCGGGGTGGCTCCCAGAAGCAGCAGCGCTCTCAGAAGCCATGCTGCTTGAAATCCTCCCAAACTAAAATGCACTCCGTTCCCGTGCTATACACCGTGAGCCCCAACGACAAATTCTTTCCAGAATAAATACAAAAAGGCTCCCGGGTCCATGTCCTCGTTCTTCTGATTGGTTCATGGTAAACTCACGACTGAGGGAAAATGTACCATGAATTTAGAAAGGTGAGTTCAGTATTTAGCAGCAGATTAAAGTCACAGAAACCACTGTGGTCAAAGGTAAGAATGGCAGAACAGCCAGTGAAGAAGAAATGTTCCAAATAAGTAAATCAGGAGAGTTGTTCTTTAAAAAAAAAACTTTATCCTAATCCCTGATGCTTTGAGGTGTCAGGTTAGCGCAAGTGCTGCCTTCCCAGCCCATTCTAATCTTTATTGGTTTATGAGTTAATTTTTTTGATGATGATGGAGGTATCCAGATGCATGTAAAAATGCCCTTCCCACGCCTTATTAGGGACAACTGTCCCCTCAGTAACCCTCTGCAAATGTTTGCTTAGCTGCTCTTGTCAGCCTGTGCCATAAAATCCAGGAAGCCTTCTGGCTGTCACATAGCAACCAGGCAAAACCCCTTGACCCAGTTTAATAATCTTGGTTTATATAACTTTTCCCTGAAGGTTCCTTTGTCTCTGGGGTAAAAGGCCACCATTCATGTACTGTATTTCTTTGATTCGAAGATGCACATTCTTTTACACATTTTTAATTCTCTGAAATTGGACTGCTTCTCAGAAGGGATGTGATAAGAAAGTACCGTGTGTACAGGTATTACAGGAAACCACGGTGCCTGTCCATCACCGGTGGCTTAGATTCAATGAAATACGGTACTGTGAACAATTTGGGTTGAGGAGGTGTCCTCAGCCAAGCTTTCTTTCTTTTAGGGAAGTTGTAGGTTTATAGAAGACTCATGCGGAAAAGACCGAGTATGGACATTTTGCACTCGGGTGGTACCTTCGTTACAATCGCTGGAGAATGTAGTTGTGATGGCACTAGTAACCAGTCCACGGTTTTCATGACGTAGCCAGCACACAGCCTGGCATCACTGGCTCAGGGCAGGGGTGGTACTGCCCTCTCTTCACTCATTCTGGGGTGTACTGCCCTCTCTTCACTCATTCTGGTTCGGTCACTTGGCAAATGTTTACTGCAGACCCGGCCTCTGATGGGCATTCTGATGCAGAGGCTGAAAACTGCCCACTGTGAGCCAGACTCAGCCAGCACACGTTTTGTTTGAACTGCAATTTTTTAAAAAATTGGAATTTGTCACCAAGTCTTAACAATTGGGATTTTGCATTAGAAAGAAACTGGGTTTCTAGTTTCTCTTGGAAATTTTGGAAGATCCGGCCACGCAGGGCAGCACTACCGTCATCCCAGGCATCTCAGCTGCCGCTGCTCGCTATGGGGAGAGGCTGGACGGCGGGCTCTCCGCCACCTTCTGTAGCTCCCACTGGCCCCGCCACTGCTTTCCTAGCAGGCGAGTGCTATTCTCTTAGGTGCATCTCCCGGGGCTTCTCCTGGGTCCCCGCTGTCCAGCCTCTCGGTCATTCTCAGATAACAGACAGTCCCTTGGAAGTTTCTAATCCTTAAAACAGTCTCGCCTTGAAGTTGTAATGAGTGGTTCCAGGTAATGCACAGCCTCGAAACTTCATCTCACAGCGCCCCACGCCTCAGCTCCCACCTGCGTGGCCTCGGGTGAAAATGTGGTGGGGGGTCTGGGCACCCCCTCTCCGCACTGCCCGACTCCTCTCCGCACCTCAGCTCGCTACTGCAGTGTGCCGCTTCCACCCTCCTCCTGCCCGCCCTGCCACCCTCCCTGCCAGCCTTCCTTCCTCCCTTTTATCTTTCTTTTAACAGCTTATTGAGATACAATTCACATAATATGCAGCTCACCTACTGAAAGTGTACAGTTCAGTGGTTTTTCTTTTACTCCCAGAAACGTGCAACCTTCGCTGCAGTCCATTGTAGGGCATATTTCCTCACCTCTAGAAGAAACCCCTTAGCTCTCTGTTACCCGCCCCCCTGTGCCCCACCCCAACTGCCTGTATCGGCTTTCTGCCTCTCTGGATTCACCTATTCTGGGCAGTTCGTGTGAATGGAATCGTATAGCGTGCGTCCTTTTGTGTCTGGCTCCTTTCACCTTTCACCATGCGTATCGTGGCGTGTCTCAGGACGAGCTTCCCTGGTATGGCTGGAGAGTACCCCACCGCGAGGGCAGGCCGCGCTTGGCTTACCCCTTCGTCCGATGATGGACATTTAGGTTGTTATGGTTTTAAACTTTTGTTTTGCAATTTTTAAAAGGAAATCTGTAGGTTGTCATGGTTTTAAACTTCTGTTTTGAAATTTTTAAAAGGAAATCTGTCAGCATAGTATGACGAGTAACCTGACCAAGCGTGCACCCCTCACCTGGCTTCACCCGTTAGCATCTCCACTGTCTGCCCCTCCCCACCCTGTGTGCATTGCTTTGAAGCGGATTGCAGGCATCAGAGTGCTTTGTGTTTCACCTGTAAATGCTTCGGTGCGAGTCTGTAAAGAATCAGGTTCTGAAAACACACATACACAAGTGCCATTGTCACACCCACACTAATTTAACGGCCTCTTAGCATCGTCAGTGTTCACCCAGCCCTCACGTTTCTCTGCTATTTCATGTTTTCACAGTTGATTTGTTTGGATCGGGTCTGAACAAGCTCAGGCGTTGCGTTTCACTGATGTGTCTTAAGGTTTTTTAGTCTGTTTTTCCCCTTCCTCTTTTTTTTTTATTCTTAACAATTAATTTGTTGACAAGACAGGTTATTTCCCCACATTGGAGACTTTGCAGACAGGGTCGGGGGTGCCGTGTACCCTGTTCCCTGTCCCCAGTGTTCCCTGTTGAGTGGCAGTTGGAGCTAGAGGCTTGGGTGGTGACTTATGACAGGTCATGGCTTCCTTCCCCATAGAGCTGAAGGGAGGCACTGGGGAAGGATGGGGGGCGGGGGAAGAAGGCAGAAAAGGCCCTGATGGCCCAAGTGGGTGCCGTAGGAGACAGCATGGTCAGGGCTGGCCCTCCAGGAAGTGGCCATTGGTTCTTGGGGCTCCCTCTCCCATTCTCACCTGCAGCCCTTGGCAGAGTACCCTGCTGTCTCAGGCTGCCTGTTCTGATGCCCCTCCTAGGACCCAGTTCTTGCTGGTCCCCTCCCCCAGGCCATCTATGAGGTCCCTCTACCCCCCCCCGGTGACCCTCGAATGTGGGTCCCTTTCACGTGGCTGAGCTGCCTGCATTGCCTTTGTCCTGGGTGGGCTTCACCTGGTGCATGGAAACACACCACCCACCACCCATCCCAGTCACAGCCACACCTGCTTCCATGGGTGCTTGCCCTGAGATTCTGAGGGGGTGTCAGGCATGAGCATGTGTCCTGAGGGACCCACGGAGCTTTCCAGATGCTCCCCCGGGAGCCCCTCTTGCCAGGCTTGTGGTGAGCCATGCTCGGCTGTGCAGGTGGAGACACCCCCCGCCCCCCGCCGGCCGCTGTCACAGAAACAGCCTCCCGCACATCCCCGGTCTGCCCTGATCTCTCCAGCCTCCCCTGTTATCCTAAGGTCAGCAGAAGGCCCCAAACCAGTGCTCTCCCGCTGCCAGGCCTGCTCAGGAAGGTGGGAAGAGCTGGCCTCGTTGTTTTGGAGCCCTGGCCAAAATATGAGTCAGAAAAAGCATCCCTTCTTGCTGTCCGTCATGTGGCCAGCAGACCAGCCCGCAGGCGGAGGCCTCCCAGCTGCAACCCCAGCCCCAGTTCAGACTCCCAAGGGACAGGACCCCCAGCTGAGCTGGAGTCACGTGACCACCTCTAACCCGGGCAACCATGCTTATGGGGAAGGGGGGCCTGCAAGCTCCAGAGTAGTTGAAGGAGTGAGGAAGAGGAGAGCAGACACCCCAAAACATCTGCCATGATAGGCAGAGGCAGAGCTGAGCACGTCACCTTCCCCGTCTGGCTCCCTTTTAAGGAACATCTAAGCCACTAGACCCATGAAAGGAGGAATTCAAGGGATCCAGGGAGGTGATTGGAAAATCTCATGTTCACTTATTCCATTCACAAGTCCCAAAGATTTCTCTGTCTGATAAATGAGAATAATTTAAGTGCAAAAGCATGAAGAGCGGAAAATTACAGATAAATTCCCATGAAGACATGAATGCCTATTATCTTAAGAGGTCCCTTCCCAAGGACAGATTTTGGCCAGGGGAAGTGCACAGGGCAATGGCTATCCAAGAAGGAGGCAGGTACAGCATGGGGCTGGGGACACTGGGGACAAAGTTCATCAGCTGAAGACTGTCCCCAGCCCCAGCTGGCATTCACCCTTCTGACTCTCCGACCAGCCTGGCCGTGGCCGCCATTCCTGAGGGCCTGCCCATTGTCGTCATGGTGACGCTCGTCCTGGGGGTGCTCCGGATGGCCAAAAAGAGGGTCATTGTGAAGAAGCTGCCGATCGTGGAGACACTGGGTGAGGATTCCAGCCGCTCTGGGTTCCCACACATCAGACCGAACGGGTGTTCTGGTGTCCTGTGAACTCAGCCTGGGTGTCTCATAAGCCTGGGAATTGGTGGTGGTGACATTTTCCCTATGGACGCTGATGTATTTCATTGAACCAGGTTGCTGCAATGTAATCTGTTCTGATAAGACGGGGACTCTGACAGCCAATGAAATGACCGTGACCCAACTCGTGACGTCTGATGGGCTCCATGCTGAGGTGAGCCCCACAGAACTGACAAGGTCTGAGCCCAAGAGGTGCCCTGCCAGGCCCTTCCCTTCCTAGAGATGACACATGGAGACTTCTAGAAGCAGTAAGGAAGAAATAGATTTGGGGTAGTGTACTCTCTCTTTGCTACAAAGCACAAGTTACGTGCCTGGTTTAAGCTTAGCGTCCTTTATTTTAACATCATAAAGTTGCCATAAGCACATTATAGAAATTAGAAGCTAGAAAACAAGGGCGGGTCACAATGGCTCAGCAGGCAGAGTTCTCACCTGCCATGCCAGAGACATAGGTTCGGTTTCCAGTGCCTGCCCATGTAAAAAAAAATAATAATAAAAAAGAAAAACTAGAAAACAATTACCTATAATGTCCCATGATTCACTGACCTTAATTATCCATTCATGTCGTCCAGTCTCTCTCCTATGCATTTGGCACAGCTGTAAACTCACAGAACGTGAGATTTTGTATCATGCTGGTTTTTCACAAAACTTTCAAGAATAAGGGTCAGCAAATTACTACCAATGGGCTGGAAGGCCTGGAAGGCCTGTCTATCATGTGTTCACATTCTATGTAATCATCCAAAGGGTACAATCAATGGTTCACAATATCATCATATAGCTATGCACTTACCACAATCAAATCAATTTTTCTTTGTGAAAAATAACATATGTACCAAAAAAACAATAAACTTCAAAGCACATCACAACAATTAGTTGTAGAACAGATTTCAGAGTTTGATATGGGCTACAGTTCCACAATTTTAGGTTTTTGCTTCTAGCTGCTCTAAGATACTAGAGACTAAAAGAGATATCAATAAAATGATTCAACAATCATACTCATTTGTTAAACCCAATCTTCTCTGTGTAACTCTACTACCCCCTTTGATCTTTCTCCTGCTCTTTACGGGTATTTGGGCTATGCCAATTCTAACTTTTTCACGTTGGAAGGGGCTGTCAATAATACGGGATAGAGGGGATGAAACTAACTGATGTCCTGGAGAGGCTGGGCCCTCTAGGTTTCAGGACTCACCTGGTCCAGGGACCCATCTGGAGGTTGCAGGTTTCTGAAAACTTCCCTAGTGCATGGAAACTTTGTAGACTCTTATATAATGCTCTAGGTGTTCTTCAGGATTAGCTGGAATGGTTTTGATTGGGTTTTGGCAAGTTATGATAGGCAGCAATGTCTAACTGAAGCGTGTGTAAGAGTGACCTCCAGAGTAGCCACTCGACTCTATTTACTCTCTCAGCCACTGACACATTATTAGTTACACTTCTTTTCCCCCTTTTGGACAGGATGGCATTGTTGATCCCACAGATTCATCCCTGGGAGTCATGTCCTATGCTGCCAGGGAGACTTTCACCCCTGGATGTCATGTTCTACATAAGGGGAAGGGAAGTGTTTCACTTGCAGAGTTGGGCTTAGAGAATGTGAGACCATGTCCAAGCAACAAAAGAGATCATCCAGAAGTAACTCTTAGGCATACCTATAGGTAGGCTAAGCTTCTCTTCTACATACGTGAGCATCACAAGAGTAAGCCTCAAGACCAAGGGTTTGCTTATTGATTTGGTTGTCCCTGATATTTGACACAGCATTAGGGGTTTGGAAGGCCTGTTTTTGTAAGTGAAATTGTGTTGGCATGCAGCCACACCCATTTGCATCTGCTGTCTACAACGGTAGAGTTGAGTAGTTGCGACAGAGACTTTATGGCTCCCAAAGCCTAAAATATCTGCTGTCTGGCTGTATCCATTTCCTAGGGCTGCTGGAAGAAATAACCACAGGCTTGGTAGCTTAAAACAACAGAAATATATTTTCACTTTTCTAGAGGCGAGATGTCTGGAATCAAGGTGTCTATAGTGCTGAGAGAGAACCCATCCTTGCCTCTTCCAGCCTCGGGTGGCCTCAGTTATTCCTTGGCTTGTTCCTCCAACCTCTCCCTCCATCTTCATATGACCTTCCCCCATCCCTGAATCTCAAATTTTCCTCTGCCTTTTTCTCTTAAGGACACCTGTCAATGAACTTAGGTCACATCTGGATAATCCAGACCATGTCTTCTTGAGATCCTTAAGTTAATCATATCTGCAAAGACTCTTTTTCCAAATAAGGTCCCATGCATAGGCTCCAGGGTTTAGGACTTGGACATATTTTTGGGAGGGTAGGGGGGCACAATTCAATACACTATACTTGCTCTATCATAAAAAGTTTGCTGACCTCTCTAATAGAACATAATGCCCCCCTAGGCTATTACTTAGTTTCCTTAACCATATTTTTTACTGGCTGCAGAATATTTGATCAAGTGAATTTATTGCAGTTGACTCAAGCATGGTTTTGCTAGTCAATGAGATGTTCTAATTGATAAATGACCCTCCCAGGAGCACCTTCATGCTTAAAGCCTTTCTGTGTTAGGGTCATGTCTCTGGGAGGAGCCCTGGAGAGGGACTGGATGTGAACAGGGAAGCATATTTGTGGTTCAGTTCCCTGCTGCCTCTGATGACCTCCTCTGGCTGCTTTGCCCTGCAGGTCAGCGGTGTTGGATACAACGGCAAAGGGAGCGTGTACCTTTTACCATCCAAGGAAGTGATTAAGGAGTTTTCCAATGTCTCGGTGGGAAAGCTAGTGGAGGTAAGTGTCCAAAGCCTGGTGGGGGTGTGTGCACTTAGCATGGGGCTTATAGGGATGCTATCTGGAAGGAGAGACCAGCAGTTAGGTCTCCTCATTCTCGGAAATGATTGGGCAACTCCAGGGATTCGGCCATCCCAGTGTTAGGAGTACAGCAAGACCAGAGGAAAACAGCGGGGTTAAGGGAAGAGCTGAGCCCACTGGGAAGGCCAGATCAAGACCCGTCCAGAGTAAGTGTGCAACGGGTGTGGGAAAACAGGCCTTTGATAAAGCCTCCTGATTGTTATTATTACTGTTAACGTTTCCAGCACTCATCTTTTTCCGCATGCCTCTTTCCCCTCCATCAAGTCCCAAGTGAGCCTTCTCCTTCTGTGATGTTTAGTGGGCACCCACTCCATGCGGGACCCACCTCCCGGTTGCCGCTTAGTTACACAGCAAACCTCCCACGTGGGTCCTGCTCTCTGTTCTGTGCTCAGAAGCAACCTGGGTGCCGACATCACCCAGCGAGGGAGGGAGGAAGCTGGGATACACACCACACTCTCCTGTTTGCTTCTATTTATCTTTTTTTAGATGGTTATTTTGAATTGAGATACATAGTCAATTCTCATTATTTGGGGTAGCCGTAATGTCTATAAAGTGAACCGAATCAGCAAATTCAGAACCGCTGCCCCAGGAGAGATGCAGGGTTGGGTACTTGCAAGCCTCTGGTTGCATTTCCTCAGCCAGTGAATGCACAACCTTGTTTTCTCTGTTTCTATTTTTTGCTTCCTCCGTACTCGGCATGCAGTGATTCCTAGGAAGTTCCTTGTCTGACCTGCCTTTAGAGACTGCCTCCATTGAATCTCATCTAGAGACAGTAGTTTTGCCTTCAGAATGTCTTAGAGCAACATTTAAACACTGCTTGTGGCATGAGGGAAACCAGAAGGCCAAGCTTTGTCCTTGTTGGGGCCGTGCCCAGGGGAAGACGGGTTTTCCCAGCTGAGCAGGAATATGCCCCGACGTGGGCACCATGACGAGTGAGGTTGACTGTGCCTCACGCAGTGGACAGTTCACCTTCTAAAGTGCACAGCTCAGGGGCTTAGTGTGGCACGAGGTCCTGAGACATCGCCACAGTCTGACTGCAGGACCTTCCATCAGCTCAGAAAGATGCCCATATCCGCTAGCAGCCAATGCCCGGCACACACTCCTAATCCTGAGCCGGCCCAGGGAGGGCTTTGGGGCCACCCCCTGGTAGGGTGGTCAGTAAACATCGCCTGCCTTTATTTGGATGAACAGGAATTCATTTGGAAGAGTCTGGTCTTGTCCCCCAGCTCCAAAGTGGATCAGGTCTTCGGGGTCTGACCTTCTCTTGTGCCCGAGGAGCCCGGTGCCAGCTGTGCATGCTGAGTCCTGACACGCGGAAATCTCTCCTTGCAGGCCGGCTGTGTGGCCAACAATGCGGTGATCAGGAAGGACGCTGTGATGGGGCAGCCCACGGAAGGGGCTCTGATGGCCCTTGCCATGAAGGTAGGAGACCTTTGGGGTTCCGTGTTGGGCATCCTTTCACTCTGAGCTGGATTCCCCAGCAGGACTCAGTCTCCTGTCTAAGCTAACGAGGGATGAGGGAGCTTAGAGGGGCTGGGAGAAAATGGTCCCAGACCGTCCAGGGACGTGGGTGCTGGCTGCTGGGGAGGAGGCTCTGAGGCACAGGGGGCTTCTGGAAGTGCTGCAGGGCTCTAACTCTGCTGTACAACTCCATCAAGATCCTCAGAGCAGCCCCTAGGGCAGACCCCAGGCGGTGCTGGTGCTGAGGGGACAAGACCGATCACGGGGTCCTTGCTTCCCTCAGGCCCCTTCTGAGAGGTCTCATTGGATTATGCAGGGGTCGGCAGTTAGGCGCTCTGAGCCAGGCAGAGAGAGGGTGGAAGGGAGGTAGCTTCGTGCATGGGACAGGCAGGTGCATAAGGCAGATCACTGGAAGAAGAAACAGGAAAAATTGACCAGGAATGCAGGCAAAAGAGGAAGAGGCAGAGAAAGTGAGGGCCAAGGCAGGTGAGAAGGGAACTGTGAGGGAGACAGAGACTTAGAGAAGGGACTTAGGCAGCAGGTGGACATGAGGGCCCAAGTTTGACACCTGTGTCCATTTCTAGGGCCAGCACAGCTCAGTGCCCTCCCCCCACCACCCCCACCGCAGCCCACTGGCTGTGCCCTGCTCCAGGCCAGAGTCGCCCCTGAGGGCAAATGGCCTTTCTCTGGGAGCTGAGTGCTTGGCTTTCTCATCCACCCCAGATGGCTCGCATAATGAATAATTTAAACTGACCCAGTTTGCATTGGCTTCAGATGACTCACTGAAAACCTCTGTCTTATTATCTTAGATGGACTTGAGTGACATCAAGGATTCATATGTAAGAAAGCAAGAGATTCCGTTCAGCTCGGAGCAGAAGTGGATGGCAGTAAAATGCAGCCCAAAGAGTGAGGTGAGCTTGCCACATCCATGTCCCGTTTCACCCTGATGAAAACCAAAGCAAAATAGTCACACAAGGAGAGGAGTTTGAAGTTCCTAGGCATTCTGACTACATGAGAAAACAGTTTCCAGCCATTGAACCTTTCATTATCTTGGGTTCTCAAAGTGGGGTGCTGCCTGGACCAGCAGCATCAGCACCATCTGGGAACTGGTTAAAATGCAAGTTCTCAGGCCCGACCCCAGACCCGATGAATCTGAAGCTCTGGAGGGGTGGGACCCACAATCGGTTTGCAGGGGATTCAGGTGCATGCTCAAGGGGGAGACCCCCTGCCCATAATATGATGGATAACAGCCAATAACATGGACCCCCACAGCCAACTTGTGAGCTCTTTCCTCTCACCGTGTCCTGAGTTCTTTACATACCTTCGCTTGTTTAAGCACCACAGGACCTTGCAGGCCAGTTCTCTTAGACACATGAGGAAATGAATGGAGGCCAAGGCAGGGGCATGCCTGTCTGTGCAGAGATTTCTCATCTCCCTATTGAGGGGTGAGGGGCTAGGCCATCCCTCTCCAGGCCCTTTCCGGGAGGGGGCAAGCTTGGACAGTTTAGGGCTCTCAAGGGGGGGGAATGGATTTTTAGAAGGATTTTGAATACCTTCAAATCATTGTTCCCCTGAAGGCAATGGCAATATAGCCTCCCTGAAAAATTATATAAATATGACTCTCTGTTGTAAAACTCATAGTTTAAAAACAAAAGCTCCTTATCATCCTGCCCCTCTTCTTTCCGAACCTGCCCCTCAACCAAGGTTACTTCCCTTAACAGGGTGGAGGAATGTTCCAGATCCTAATGTGCCCACAGCCATAGGATGGTGGTTTTCAAACAAGGTCATGTGCATGGTGTTTATAACTTGCTTTTTGCCCTGAAAGTTAGGTCTCAGGTGTGTCTCCCAGGCAGTTCCCGTGAGCTCCTGCTCTCGTCACCCCGTCCTTACTGAGCCCCCACGGCTGCCCTGCCAGCCTGGCGCCTGCCCGCGTGGGGCTTACAGTCTGGGAGAGCCCAGCCCTAACCGGTAGGCAGGAGAAAGGGGGAGCGCGGCATCCGGGGTGCCTGCCCTCAGGGGCGGCTATTAGCCATGGAGACGTGCAGCGCCCAGACCCCTAAACGTGCGACATGATGGGGTGAGTCCAAGGAACGGACGGTACAGTTCACTCTGCGAGACCTTAACAAGGGCACTTAATGTAGAGTGAGGTGGCACGGGTCGAAGGTCAACGCCGTCCCCCTAGGGACTGGTCCCACTGCACAGCGGGGGTCCCCATGACTCGTCCTGCCGTCCCGTGCGATGAGCAGCCGGGCGCCTGGTTCCCCGCTCGCGCTTCACCTGCCGTGAGGAGCTGCGCACACGCCTCGGCCTCCTGCAGAAGCAGGAGGGTGCCCCCGCACCCCGAAGCCCCTGGTGGCCGAGGACTTCTTTCTCCTCTTGTCTTCTCCCAGGAGCAGGAGGACGTTTACTTCATGAAGGGGGCCTTCGAGGAGGTCGTTCGGCACTGCACGACGTACAACAACGGGGGCATCCCCCTGCCGCTGACGCCGCAGCAGAAGTCGCTGTGCCTGCAGGAGGAGACGAGGATGGGCTCGCGCGGCCTGCGGGGTCAGTGTTGCTGGGTTTGCATGCCCTGTGCCCCTGCAGGATCTGGCCAGGGAGGCGGGCACGCGGGGCGCAGACAGCTAGGGGCTTCGCAATGGCACGACAGTCTCTAGGTGACCCAGAGCCCCGCCCCCTCCTAGCCCCTCAGGGACAACTGTCCGCCCAGGTGTGGCTTCCCGGGTGCCACAAGGTGGACCCCGCCCCTGCCGAGTTCCCCAGGACAGGTGAACCTGACAGACCGCAGCCATGGGTTTCCCCGCCACCCTCTCATCAGGTACCCCGAGAGCCCCAACCCCAGAGACAGCGCCTTCCTTCACGGGCTGGGCCATCGGACGAGTATCTCCCATCGTCCTTTATCACCCTGCCCGTGTTCAGAGAACCCATTTAAAATGAGTGGCTGTCAGGCTGGCTGCATCAGTTCGAATTGCCTTGTTTTTCCCTGTCCTGGAACAGAAATTATGAATTGCTCCTAAGCCTGCTGCACCAGAGCTTGCTGGGGCAGTACCTGGCAAACGCGGGGCCTTCTGTCAGGGCCTCCTGTGGCCCCACAGAAGAAGTGTCCCCTGAAATGGTTGGTGTAGCGCCAAGTCAACAATTGTCCTACAGAGTAACTGTGCCTCAGTTTCCCCACCTGCAAAAAGAAGACATGGTGGCAGTTACCTCCCGGGGTGGTGCCGACTGAGTCCTCGAGGGTTTAAGGAGCGCTTGGAAGGGCATCTGCCCCCCGGGAGCAGTTGACATGAACTAGCTATAAAGTCGACAGGTGACGCATTTACCTAACGCTGTCCATGTCCTAACCTGAGGCCACCTCCCTTAAGACTGGGCCACTCAGTAAGTGAGTTTTTTACTCACCTACCAGCTGGCTCAGCTACCAGCCCTCTAAGTCTCCTGCCACTCCTGCTGCTTCCTGGAGCTCGGGCCCCAGCACGTGCCGGATGCCAGGCTGAGTGCCCGGCTGAGCTGGCTCACGGAGTCCCTGCAGAGCCATGGCGAGGCCCGGGTCACCCGCCAGTGCAGAGAGGCCGGCACAGAGGGCCCGTGCCTGAACCCGGGTCTGTCTAATTCCGAGGTTAACCTCCCGCTCGGACTCACGGCAGGCCCCAAAGATGCACGTAATGAGGACCAGTGGGTCATGCGGGGGGCAGGACTTCCCACTGCCACCCGTCACCAGCATGGGGCCTTGCATAGTTGACAGGGGCCGCGTCCCCTGCCTGAGGCCCAGAACCGTCCACCCTGGTAACTGGCATGTGGCATCTTTCCAAGTCCACGAGCAGGTGCTGGGTTCGAGTTAACCCGTGGGTGGAAATCAAGTCCTGCTATGGGCCAGGCACAGAGGAGTTCCCAGAGGTCTAGGAAACCCCTCCGTCCCCACCGCACACACCTGCTACAGCCTTTAGAGCATTTGGGGCTTTGAGGCACCCCACTCAGAAAGAGATGGCCGACCCCCACCAGTGCCGAGGAGAGTCGGGTACTAGGAGTAGAGAAGTGGGAGACGGGGCCCTTGGGGCTGCAGTGTTCACAGGGGCTTTCCAGGGTGGAGGAGGCGCTTGCGATGGGTTTTAAAGGCTTTGCCAATTCCAGGGGTGGGGACCGGGGCGGGGGGCCAGATGGAAGGGCTGCTGAAGGCCGCCGGGTCCTCGGGGGAACAGGGGCTGTCAGGCCTCACACCACCCCATCTCAGTACACTCGGGCCCCAGCCTGGCTGGCCCCAGGCGCAATCTCCGCCCCCGCCCCTGCTGTGTTTCTCTCCAAAAATGTTGCTTGGCTTTCGGCTGCGGCTGCCCCAAGTCTGCTGGAGATGACAAAGTGAGTGAGGGCTGAGTAAGCCAAGGACGAGGAGGGCAGATCCTCCCGGGCCAGGCCCTCGCATGTTCCCCTGGCGGCTGGGCTGGCTGAGCTGGGGGCGGGAGAGATGCTGCCGGTGCACGGAAGTCATATTTTCTTCCAGCAAGTTCCCAGCGTTTCTTCACTCTTTTGGGGTGAGTGGTCGAGAGCCACTGCCCTGCCCAAGCCTGAGAACCCCTGGGAAGAGTGTTGCTTTCCCTCCGTGTCCAGCAAACTTAGCGCCCAAGCCCCTTGAAAATGGAAAAGGGTCTGGGATGTGGCTGGGATGATGAGGACTAAACCTGAGCTTTAGGCCAGCCCTCCAACTGTCCTGTCCTCCCCTCAGTGCTGGCCCTGGCTTGTGGGCCCGAGCTGGAGGCGCTGACATTTCTGGGCCTCGTCGGAATCATTGACCCTCCGCGGGCTGGCGTGAAGGAGGCCATCCGGGTCCTCTCTGCGTCGGGAGTGGCCATGAAAATGATAACGGGAGACGCTGTGGAGACGGCCTTGGCGATAGGTGACTGGGGAAAGGGATGGCGGGGTGGGGGGAGAAAGGACCTGCCCGTCCTTGTCATAGCTGACCAGAGTGCACAGGCTCAGCTCCTATGGGCTCAGAAAAGATTCTGAGACACGCAGATGAGTGCTTCATCTTCCAAAGTGTTTCTGTCTCCAAGATGTTGTCAGGTTCTACAAAATAGAAAAAGTCCTCATGCATATTGAGTACCAGCTATGTGCTGGGGGCTTTTCATCCATGATCGCGTTTTATCTTCACAGGCACCATCATTCCCAATGTATTGTTCCTATCTGGCCTCTGCCACTAGCTGTGTGCCCTTCACAAATCACTGAACCACTCTGACCATCAGTCTCTTCATCACCAGAGGGCTAGTAACCCTCCTCCTTCTCCTCTTCTAATTATTACTTCTTTGAAAATTGTCACACCTTGCTTTTTCCCCCTCTGACTTGAGGCAGCATGGCATTGTGAAAGGCCCAAAGACTGTGGAATCAGTCAGAATCATGGATTCACTTTCCAGCTGTGTGACTTTAAAGTGGCATATTAAGGCCTTTCTTGCAAGCTAATTCTGTGGGTGGAATTGAGATCATGTAAGTGAAGGCCTGGCACACATAGTAAGTGTTTAGTAAACTGTAGCCATTATGGTCTTATTACTGTTATTCTCTGCGGCCAAGGTAGGCCTTGATGTCGTGGGTGTGAGGTGGGGTCCTTGGAACAAGCCCTCAGAGCTGATTCTCCTTAAAGGAAGAAGCATCGACCTGTGCAACGGGAAGCTGACAGCCTTGTCCGGGGAAGAGGTGGAGAGCATGGAGAAGGGCGAGCTGGCTGACCGCATCAGGAAGGTAGCACCCCTGGAGGCGCCGGGGCAGGGCTAGGCGGGGACTTGTTCTCTGCTCCATCTTCATGGGCTCTTTCCTCTTTGGTTTCTTTGTATCCAGGTGTCTGTCTTTTACAGGACCAGCCCGAAGCACAAACTGAAAATCATAAAGGTATGCTGTGTGAAGTCCGGGATGGGCTGCTGTACCATGAGGCCCTAACATGGTGGCTCGGGGAGTTCGTTTCTCCTTCAAGTGACAGTTCAGGATGTGGGACAGCTCTGCTCTGGGAGGTGGGCCGAGACCCAAGCTGGGGCACTCGGCTGTCCTCAAAATGCAGCTTCCTTCTCTAGGTCCAAGACAGCTGCTCCAGAGGCTGCCTTTTCCCTGGCAGGGGAGAGGAGGAGGGGCCAGCCAGGGGGGCAGGCAGCTCCTTTACAAGGATGAGCCAGGGGACAGGCAGCTCCCTCTGCAAGGATGAGCCAGGGGCAGGCAGCTCCCTTACAGGGCGATCCAGGGGGGCAGGCAGCTCCCTCTGTAAGGACGAGCAAGGGGCAGGCAGCTTCCTTACAGGGATGAGCCAGGGGCAGGCAGCTCCCTTACAGGGATGAGCCAGGGGCAGGCAGCTCCCTTACAGGGATGAGCCAGGGGGCAGGCAGCTCCCTCTGTAAGGACGAGCAAGGGGCAGGCAGCTTCCTTACAGGGCGATCCAGGGGGGGCAGACAGCTCCCTCTGTAAGGGTGAGGCTCAAAATGGCATGTCACTACTGCTCACATCCCATTGGCCAGAAGTAGTCACATGACCATGCTTGACTACATGGGATTCTGGAAAATGTGCTCTCCAGCTGGATGGCTGCTGGGTGGCCACTGCCCAGCTAAACCCCGGGGCTCCCTTCTGCGGTGAAGGGGTGGGGCGCTGGGGATGCAGAGCTAGAGCGGGTGGTGCAAAGTACAAAATGAAGTCAAAAGCTCTCCTTTCCTAATGCTCTTTGTTGTTATTTAACTCTGTGCCTTAGTGTTCTCATCTATAAAATGGGGACAATATTAAGGTCCTTCACTAATTCCCAAGTTGGGTGAGAGGATTCAACGCCACCAGGCCTGTGAAGGTCTCAGTCCTGTGCTCAGGGAAGGTTTGATGTGATTTTCTGGCTGTGCATCTAAAGGGTGGCGACGTTAGAATGAGAGAGCCCTGCAAATGTGCTTGACTTCCTGGATGGGCACCTTTAAAACTTGGCTCTTTAATTCTTTTGGTAGTTGTGTTTTTTCTTTTGTGTTTTTTTGTTTGTTTGTTTGTTTTAGCTTTAGAGGGTAAAGTTCTGCATGGTATCCCACAAAGAGAGTATTAATATTTACAGGGTACCTCATGGTTTGAGTTGAGTTGCTGATTGTTGTTTATTGATTGTAATGACAGCTGCAGATCCTTTACTGTCGTATTGGCCGTCCTGGTTCAGGCCTCACGACAGCCCTTGGGAGTAGGGGTTGCTGCCCCCACTTTGCAGATGGAGAAACTGAGGCTGGGAAGGGCCCAGGTTGGGACTCCGGTGCCCACCCAGAGAAGGGCCCCGGCCGTGGGCTGTCCAGGGGAAAGGTGGCGTGGCAGGAGGGCCCGGAAGGCAGGAGCTCAGGCCACGGGCCTCTGTCCACCTCCTGTTTCCCAAGGCTTTGCAGGAGTCGGGGGCGGTCGTGGCCATGACCGGGGACGGGGTGAACGACGCGGTCGCCCTCAAGTCTGCGGACATCGGGATCGCCATGGGGCGGTCAGGCACGGATGTCAGCAAGGAGGCCGCAGACATGATCCTGGTGGACGACGACTTCTCAGCCATCGTGTGAGTCAGAATGCTCTCGGGTTCTTTTTTTGGTCAATGCCAAGGATGCCTGGCGAGTGGCTCCTCCCTGGGGTCTACTCTCCTGGAGGCACCGAGCAAGCATCTCACCGCAGGGGGGGTGGGCCTCTTCTCCCCGGGAGGTAATCTCACCCTCGTTGCTGTGGCCAGTGGCCCCAGGCCCAAGCACCAGGGGCTTTCTCAGTGCGGGGTCTGGGGCCACGAGCCCTGGCCCTAACCTCAGGCAGGACCTGGGGGGATGTTCTCGGCCCTGGGTGCCAGGTGCACTGGCAGGCACTCCTGATGCTAGGAAGGCTGGATGAGGTGGCCAGAAGAGCCCGGGTCAGCCACCACCTGCACAAGGAAAACGTGCACCTGCCAATGCCATGGGACCTTTGAAAATCATGGTTTGAAGGATATTTCAATGGTGCAGAGAAATGCTCATACTATAATCTTAAGTGGTAAAAAATGAATATATTCCGTGTGAGTCCGGTGTCGCATTTGCATTGGTATCCACATTTCCTGCATTGAAAAGACAGAGGTGACGCCATCACCCATAGCCTGAGTGCTGGCACGTGGGTAACCAAAAGGCCAGAGAATTGACTGGTGGTGGCAAAGGTAATGGTGGTGCCGGGTAGTGATGGAAAGCAGTGGGAATGAAACCCAGATGGCCGGTAGAAAAGGAGAACAAGCAGGGTGCCCTGGCCCGCGTGAGTGGGTGCCCTGGCCCGCGTGAGTGAAGGGACAGGGAAGAGTGACCCAGCTTAGGGAATCTGACTGTGAGCTCTTCTTGCCCGTGGCAATGACATATCCCTGTGAATTGTATCTCCAATATCACAAGGCAATGACTTAGATGCACTTAGTATTTCCAGCGTGGGCCCTTTCCCTTTAAACAAAGATCCGATGTGTAATTGTGAACGTTAGGCCTTCTAAGAGGCAGGTCCTGGCACGAATCCCATGGCCCGCTAGGGTGTGTGAAGTGGACATCAGCAAGCGGTATCACAAATTTCTGGACCAACCTCTGGAGCTCTTTTTATCGTCCTTCACTTGGAATGAAACTTGAGATCTTATTTTATTTTACTATTCCAGAGTTTTCTGTTTATAATTATGCTTCCCCAAAAATTTGGTGATGAGGAAGGGATGGGTCATCAGTTCCGGAACTGAGCTGACCCATCGCAGGTCACCGACTACCCAAAAGCCAGCCCCCCTCGTGGGGAATGCACCGGCCGCTGCAGGGAATTCTGCAACGAGCAGCTTTTTCGCATTAGATGGAGCAAGCACGCTGGGTTCCAGTGGTCACCACCATAGCAGGTGTGGTGGCTGAAAGACGCTGCCCATCTGGCACCTGCCCCCGGCCGTGGAAGAACTAAGGGTGTTAGAGACCCATCAGGCGGCACTGCTGACGGCTGCTCTTTAAGAGTTTCGGCTGAAAAAACCCTGAGGCTTGAAGTAGTGGGGATCTGGAGGGACCTGCTAAAAGAGGCCACCCACCCTCTCAAGGAGACTCCATCTGCCCAGAGGTGTCCCAGGGAGAGATGGGCTGGCACTGCCTCGGGGACAGGGGCTCTCTCAAACGCTGCTGGTAACCCAGACAGCTATGAAGTGAAAGAAAAGCTCAGGTGGATTCCTGCTTCCCCGGTGAAGGCAACACCACAGGAGCGCCGGGCTGGGGTTCCCACAAGGGACTTGACTTTTACTTTTCTAGAGGGACCGTGTTGGTGCTGGACTCAGCTTTCGGGAGGTTTTGTAGTGAACCTGTCACCATTCTCACAGGCCGCCTCACCATTTCCATTACTGGCTATTTCAGTTACTTTAAGAATCTCATTTTACTAAAAACAAACATGCTGTTTATTAATATTTGGATTTATCTTGGAACAGTTTAATGTGAGGGGGTGGAAAGACAGGTCCCATAAAGCTCTCCCGTGTTGTGTCTAGTGACATTAGCTGTAAAGCAGTTCCAGACACCATCACTAGAGCAGAGTTACAGGATTGTTCATGTTTAAGGGGACAGTTAGTTACTGGGACTATGACTGTACCTCAAGAGGTAGATGGATGGTGAAGAAAGGACAAACATCTAATTAATAGACAAAGAAACCTGGCATTTACACATGGAGACTGCAGAAGACACGCCTAATGTAACTAGGCTGAATTTGGGAGGCAAGTTCTCTCCGGTGCTGGTATAGATGGATAAACTGGGGTGGATACCAGTTATGCATGGAGATTTAGTTGACTGTTGATATAATTATTGATTTGGACCGATGCAAAAAATGTCCCATAGGATGGGTTTGTCCCCAAGACCTAAACAACTGGAGCCATGGACTTCAGACGTTGGAGGTTCAGTCTGTGCCCGTGAACCAGTGCTTCATAAGACATTGGTACCTGATAAAATCCATGGGGGCCTTGGTGTCTCACATCTAGGGAAAATTATTTGGGAAAATGGAACAATTACTGAAGGGCCTAAACGACCATGTAAATCTGATATTACATACTTATGTGATTGACAAGAACTCAGGAGAAGTTTATTGGATCTTATAAAATAAATAAATCTCCTCTTAATTAAAAATTTAAATTATCACGTTCCAGAGTTAAGCTACTTTTTGGAGTTGGCTTGGGTAAAACTTCATAAGGAACCACAAATTAATACTCAAATAGTTAATCACTTGAAAACACAAGCCATGAGGATGTCACAACAGCTTGTAAAATTGACGTATGACAAGGGAGAATTTGCTTTCAAGTAAACTTATTTTTAGCACAGTTTTTGATTTACAGAGAAGTTGCTGTGGCCGTGTGGTACATTTGTTACAATTAATGAACCAATATTGATAGGTTGTTATGAATTAAAGCCCATACTTTATTCAGATTTCCTTAGTTTTTAACCAGCATTCCTTTTTAAAACTTCTTTTTATTAGAGAAGTTGTGGGTTTACAGAACAATCAAGCATAAAGTATAGGATTCCCGTATACCGCCCCATTAACACCCTGCATTGGTGTGGAATATTTGTTACCATTACTAAAGGCACGTCTTTATAATTGTACTAGTAACTATAGTCATGGCTTAATTTAGCATTCATTGTATAGTTCCATAAATTAAAAAAAAAATTTATTCTGTTAACATATGTACAACCTAATATTTCCCCTTTTAACCTCAGAAGACAACATATTGAGTGAAATAAGCCAGGCACAAAAGATGCGTCACCTCTGTCTTTTCAGTGCAGGAAATGTGGATACCAACGCAAACGCGACACCGGACTCACATGGAATATATTCATTTTTTTACATTTTTTTTCCACTTAAGATTATAGTGTGAGCATTTCTCTGCACCATTGAAATATCCTTCAAACCATGATTTTCAAAGGTCCCATGGCATTGGTGGGTACACGTTTTCCTTGTGCAGGCGGTGGCTGACCCGGGCTCTTCTGGCCACCTCATCCAGCCTTCCTAGCATCAGGAGTGCCTGCCAGTGTACCTGGCACACATTTTGCATGATCTTACTGATTTGAAATAAAGAAAATAAGCCCAAACTCACAGTAAGAATCTAGAATAAAGGTAACCAGGAGATGGGGTGGGGGTAAGGGTTGAGAAGTTAAGCTTGAAAGCTGCAGGTTCCCAGACGGAACGATGGAAATGTTTTGGGACAGATGGCAGTGCTGGCTGCACAACATGGTGAGTGTAATGAGCAGCACTGATATATGTACATCTGAATGTGACGAAGGAGAATTTTTGTGCATTGCTAATCAGGAATCTAATTTAACCATCCACCACTGGTATGAAATATTTAAAAGTTATTCCCCCAAGCAAATACCATATTGACTTTTTAAATTCACCCTACTGTAATCCTGAAAACTGCTTTGCCTTGAGTTTTACTCTGGACTTGCCAGATATTTGGATGGCTGCAATATGCCCAGAAGAAGGTAGGGGTAGCAATAGAGGCAATTAGAAAATGGTAGCGTTAACTACTTTATAGTAACGAAGAGGGGATTTTAAAGGTAAATATGAATCAAAAAAGAAAAAAAAATTTTTTTCTGTACAAAAAGAGAACGAGATGTCCTGCCCCCCTCTTCCTTCTTAGAGCATTCTTCAGAAAACTCGTCTGACCCTTTGACAAGTATGTAAATCTTTTTAAATGTTGAATAAGCCTTCTTCTGGCTTTAGGGCCCAAGAATGTCTTTCTCAAGGACCTGGGAGCTAGCCCTCTAAAATGAAGCATCAAGGAAGTCAGTGCCCGGGGCTTCCTTTTGCCAAGGGAGTTTAACTCAGGCTTCTGGCTCCAAGCTGCAACCACCACCCTGTCCTAGAGATCTGAGGAGTTTTATTATTTCTGGGATAGAGGCAATGCGCAAACACAAAGTTCACCCCCAATTTCCAGGTGAATTAAAGATGAACCATGATCGACAGATGGAGCTGTCAAGACCTCTTACGTGAGGGCTGGTTTTCGTTAATCTTGAGAAGCAACATATCATGTTGTGTCTGCTTGGCTGTATGAAAGGATGAGGTTTCTTTCTTTCTCTGTAGTCTCTTTAGTGAATTTCCTGAGATACATCATATTCTGGCTTAATGCTTATTCAATAATAAAATTGTTTTTCTTTCCCATCAAGAAAGAAAAGGGACAGGATAGAAATGTCCCAAGTCATTAATATGCTGTGATCTCTAGGCTGGGGGATTAGGGGGAAATACTGTTTTCTTCTTTTTTACTTTTCTGTATTTTTCTCTTAATAAATACAACCTCCCTTTGGGTCTAATTTTAATTCTTGTTTTAATTAGTTAAGAATTCATTTATAAGGAAATCAAAACAATCAGGGGTACAGGGAGAGTTTTTAAAGCCTCATATCAAAAGTCTGAAAGAACAATTATTGGAGTTTGATGTGGCGATGCGGTAGCCAAAGCAGTCTTTTCTTTACAGATGGGACTCACTGGAGAGATCCTTAAAACACTAGGGGGTTTTACCTCCTCAGGAGAAAAGCCAAAAAACCCAAATGCAATCATTAAACGCAGCCTACATTATATATAGATCTGATGTTTATTTTATTCTAATTCTTTTACAAGACTTTTTGGTAAAAATAAAAGAAGGGGGGTGTTGCAGATGAAGTTATTAAAGGGCTTTTGCTAAAAGCTCTCTAAAAATCCAAGACAATGTTTTTCAACCCCTGACATGCTCCCTTCTGCCGCCCCTGTGAGTCTGATTTTGTTGTTAATTACCTGTGCTGGGCCTCCCCTCACTGGTAAAGCACCAAGATGCCCAAAGCATTTCCGGGATCCTGGAGGAGGGCAGTGCATGTGGTCCCTGAGCCTGTGACGAGAGTAACTCACGCTCGAACCAGAGACGTCCAGCTTCCTCTTCGGCCGGAGGGAGAGGCTGCCATGGCCGGGGACCGTCCCCAGGGGCTGGGGGCCAGAACAGCGTTGTCCACTGGTGTCTGCCCCTCGATCACCTGCAAGGGAAAGCAGGAAGGACAGGCCCGGGGTGCTGGGCCACATCCTAGCTAACTGCCATCATGACCCCCCCAGCCCCCCTGTGCCAGTCAACGTTTCTCCTCTTCCAGGAGTGCAGCAGAGGAAGGCAAGGGGATCTTTTTTAACATCAAAAACTTCCTCCGATTTCAGCTGAGCACGTAAGTGGCGGCGGCATGGGTGAGGGTGGGGGGCTGCCCACCTGGGCATCTTGGGGGGGGCGCTGACGGGCCGTGTCTGCAGGAGCATCTCGGCCTTGAGCCTCATTGCGCTGTCCACCGTGTGCGACCTGCCCAGCCCCCTCAACGCCATGCAGATCCTGTGGATCAACATCATCATGGACGGGCCCCCCGCACAGAGGTGAGGCCCCGCGTAGGCTGGGGGCGCCCCTCCTGCCGGGGGAAGGGGCACTGCCTGCGTGTACCCAGTGCCGGTGATCCAGAGATGGCCCTGGAAGGAGCCCCAGAAAACGCACGTGTGTGAGACCCACCTTGCCGTGGACGGACAGATGGACGGGGAGTGGGGAGTGGGGTCAGAAGCGGCAGGGCGGGAGGTGATGGAACGCTGCTCCCTCCACCTGCATGCTGTCCGCATGGTTCTCTCCTGCTCTCCACTCAGGTCACCTCCTCCAAGAAGCCTTCCTTGGTTACTCTAACAGCAGCCTATTATACACATATATTTCCTTGTTTGTCTGATTATACTTGCTCCCCTCTAGAACGTCAGCTTCTTGGAGGCAGGGATTTTGTTTTGTTCCCTGCTATATGCCTGGTTCCCAGAACTGTGGCTGGTATAAAGTAACTACTCATGAGTGAGTGAGTGAATGTGGAAGGTGAAAATAGTCGAGTGAGGCGGGAAAAGAATGGACTATCAGTCTGGGGAGACCTGCTTGACTGTCAAGGCCCTCCTCTAAGAAAATGGGGTTTCCAAATGCAGCAGTGTTTCTGTTGCTATTATCACTTGCCGGTGACAACGACAGCTGGAGGGGAAAGATTCCCACTCCTGAGGGTGGTGTCCTCCGCACTCCGGAGAGCAGGGCCCGTAGGCCAGGCTGGGCCTTGGATGTGTCTGCCCAGCGTGGGTGCTCCTCCCTCCCCCAGCGTGGGTGCTCCTCTCTCCCCCAGCGTGAGTGCTCCCCACCCAGTGTGTGTGCTCCCCCCAAGGCTGCTCTTGGCGCCCCACCCCCTCCCCCTTTACTGCTGGCCCAGCCTCAAGGCACCTCCCTTCACTGGGGTTGTCCACAGAGGGCTGAGCTGGACCCTGCCTCTCCCACACACCTGAGATGCCACCGGACCACCCCGGGGCTCACCTTGGAGGTGGGAGCTGCCCGTGTAGACCGTGGCAAGGTTGGCCTCCAGGGGCAGCTTCCCATCCGTGCGCAGGGACGGAGGCGAGCAGCGCCGAGGGGGGCTGCGATTGCCCGAAGTGGAGCCCTGGGTGGGGGCGGCCATTCGGGAGAGCACAGAAGGCCTGGGGCGCAGCGTGCTGGCCCCCCGGGCAGGCCGGCGGCACTTGGCAAGTTTGCTGCCGGGCTCCCTAGGGTGCAGCCTGCCTCTGCTCAAGGGTCGTGACTTAGTTCCTAGTTGCACGTCTCAGCGGAACCATGTCTCTCGATGGTCTGTTTCAACGTGCTTCCTGTCCCTCCTCCGAGCAGCTTGGGGGTGGAACCGGTTGACAAGGACACCCTGAGACAGCCGCCCCGCAAAACCAGGGCCACCATCATCAGCAGAGCCCTCGTCCTGAAGGTCCTCCTCTCGGCCGCCGCCGTCATCAGCGGGACCCTCTTTGTCTTCTGGAAGGAGGTGGGCGTGCCCTTCCCCTGCCCGTCACAGGTGCCGGGCAGGGGCGGGGCGGACAGGGCCTGAAAGAAGGGGCGCCAGGGGGACAGGGCGCGAAGGCGGGGCAGAGGCAGGGGGCCGGAGATGAGTCTGCAGAGGTGGGAAGTGGAAAGAATTCAGGTTTTACTCTGCACGGTAGAGGATGCCCCCAGCTACTTTTTATCGTCACCAGGAAACCATCTGAAATCTACTAAAAGAAATTTGCCATTTTAACCATTTTTAATTGACAATTCAGTGACATGAATTACCCTGACGTTATGCGGCCGTCACCACTATCTAGTTCCAGAACATTTTTCATTGCCCAGTAAGATAACCCATTAAGCAGTAACCCGCCTTGCCCCCAGCCACCTCTATTCTTCTTTCTCTATGAATCTTCCTAGTCTACATATTTCATATAAGTAGAACCATACAATGTTTGTATGGCTTATTTTTTGGCTTATTTCTCTCAGCATAATGTTGTCAAGTGTGTATCAGCCCTTTACTCGTTTTTAGGGACAAATAATATTCCATTGTATGTACAGATCACATTTTATTTGTCCATTTATCTGTTGATGGGCATTTGAATGGTTCCCACTTTTTGGCTACTGTGAATATTCACATAGAAGTATCTGAGTCCCTGTTTTCAATTTTTTGGGGTATATACCTAGGAGTGGAATTGTCAGGTCTTATGGTAATTCTATGTTTAAGTTTTTGAGGAACTCCAAACTATTTTCATCAGCAGCCGAACCAATTTACATCCCTACAAGCAATGTGCAAGGATTCCACTTTCTCCACATCCTCACCAATGCTTATTTTCTATTTGTTTTTTATAGCCATTTAGGGGGTCTGAAGTCGTATCTCGTGGTTTTGATTTGCATTTTCTCAATGTCTAATAATGTTGAGCATCTTTTCAAGTGCTTATTGCCATTTTGTATGTCCTCTTTGGAGAAATATCTATTCACATCCTTTGCCCACTTTAAAAAATTCAGTTGTCTGTCTTTTGGTTGTTAAGTTGTAGGAGTTATTTACATAGTCTGGATATTAAACCTTTACCAGGCATATTATTTGTGAATACTTTCATTCTGAAGGTTGTCTTTTAACTCTCTTGATAGTGTCTTTGGATGCACAAAAGTTTTTAATTTTGATGAAGTCCAATGACCCTTTTTGTTACCTGTGCTTTTGATGGCATATTTAAGAAACCATTGTCAAATACAAGGTCATGAAGATTTGTTCCATGTTTTCTTCTGAGAGTTTTAGTTTGGGCTCTTAACTTTGATCTGTGTTTTCCACTTTGAGTTAATTTTTGTACATAGCATCAAGCAGGGTTCTACCTTCATTTTTTTACATGTGGATATCCAGTTGTCCCAGCACCATGTGTGGAAGAGACCTTTCTTTCCTTCCCTCTGAATGGTGTCTTAGTTTGCCAGGCTGGCTACGGCAAATACCACAAACTGGGTGGTTGAAACAGTAGGTATTTATTGTGTCTCAGTTTTGGAGGCTGTCATTCCAAAGTCAAGGTGTTGGTAGGACCAGGCTTTCTCCCAACTCTGTAGCTTTCTGGTGGTGGCTTGTCGCAGCACACAACTCAGTTTCCACCTCTGTCATGTGGCCGTCTGTCTCCTCCTCCAGCTTCAACTGACTGATTGTAATCAAATTTCCCCTGATTATAAGGACTTAAGTCATATTGGATTAAGGCCCACCTGGTTCACTTAGGATCTCTGAAGATACACTTAAGATGAGACCAATTTACAAATGACTTGACACCCACAGGGCTGGGGGTTAAGCCATCTGGTCCTGGGCTTTCCTTGGTTGGGAGGTTTCTGATTACTGATTCAATCCTTATTGGTCTGTTGAGATTTTCTATTTCTTCTTGAGTCAGTCTTGCCAGGAACTTATCCCTTCATACAGGTTATCAGATTTGTTGGTGTAGAGTTGTTCATTGTGATTTCTTGTGATTCTTTCTGTGTAAAGTCAGTAGTAATGTTTCATTTCTGATTTCAGTAATTGGAGTCTTTTCATCAATCTAGCTAAAAGTTTGTCAGTTTTGTTGATCTTTTCAAAGAACCCACTCTTGTTTTATTGATTTTCTCTATTGTTTTGTATTATCCATTTATCTCTGTTCTGATATCTTTGTTGTCTCCTCCTACCTTTGGGTTTAGCTTTCTTTTTCTAGTTCCTTAAGGTGTAAAGTTAGGTTATTAGTTTGAGATCTTTCTTCATTTTAACGTAGGCATTTACAGCCATAAATTCCCCGCTGAGCACTGCTTTAGCATCATTTCATAAGTTTTGTATGTTCTGTTTTCATTTCCATTCATCTCAAGGCATTTTCCATTCCCTTTGTGATTTCTGTCTTGACTCACTCATTAAGAGTATATATTATTTAATTTATACATATTTATGAGTTTTCCAGTGTTCCTTCTGTTCTTGATGTCTAATTTCATTTCACTGTGGTCAGAAAATATATTTTGTATGCTCTCAAACTTTTAAAATTTATTAAGACTTGTTTTATAGGCTAACACATGGTCCATTCTGGAGAATGTTCCACTTGCACTTGAGAAGAATGTGTACCCTGTGTTGTTGGGTGGAATGTTCTATTTATGTTAGGTCTACTTGGTTTATAGTGTTGTATATGTCCTCTAATTTCCTTATTGATCTTCTCTCTGATTGTTCTACCCATTATTGAAAGTGGGTCATTGAAGTCTCCAGCTAAGGTTGTAGAACTGTTTCTTCCTTCAGTATTTACTTCACATATTTTGGAACTCTATCGTTAGGCATATATGTACTTATGATATTTCTTCTTGATGTAAGGGACCTTTATCAATCTATAATGTCCTTTGTCTCTCGTAACTTTTTTTGACTTAAAATTTATTTTGTCTAATATATAACCAAGATCTCTCTTGTTTACTATTTGCATAGGATATCTTTCCCATCCTTTTACTTTCAACTTCTGTGTATTTTATTTGTATTGAAAGTGATTCTCTGGTAAGTGGCATAGAGATGAAATATTTCGGAATCCATTCTGCCTACCTCTGCCATTTAATTGGCGAATTTAATCCATTTACATTAAAAGTAATTATTGATAAGGAAGTACTTCTCCATTTTAATTTTTTTCTATATGCTTGATATGTTTTTGTGGTTGTTGTTTTACCTCAGTTCCTCCCTTACTGCCTTTTTAAGTTACTTGGTTGATTTTTTGTAGTGTGCCATTTTTATTCCTTGTGGGTTACAATAAAAACCATTAAACTTTTTACAATCTAGTTTGCATAGTAACTTCGTTTCTATAATATACAGACGCTTTGTTCCTATACATCTCCCTGTTTATGTTGTCATAGATTACATATTTTTATACATTTTACTCAGTGATATAGTTATAATTGTTTTATGCATTTGTCTTAAGTCATATAGGGAAAAAAAGGGGAGTTATAAACCCAAAGTACAATATTGGCATTTATATTCCCTATGTAGTTCTCTTTACCAGTATTATTTATTCAACTGACTTCAATTACTGTTTAGAGTCCTTTCACTTAGCCTCAAGGACTCCCTTTAGCATTTCTTATAGTGGAGAAACTAGTGATAACTGTCATAAGTTTTGTTTATATGTGAATGTCTTGATTTCTCCTTCATTCTTGAAGGATAATTTTTCTGGATATAGAATTCTTGATTGACAGGTTTTCCTTTCAGCATTTAAAATATGTCATTCTCCCCACACACCCCTCAAAATAAGTCATTCTGCTGCCTTCTGACTTGTCTTGTGATAAGTTGCCTTTCTTGCTGCTTTCAAGGCACTCTGGCTTTCTACAAGCTGACTATGTTGTGTCTCAGTGTGGGTCTCTTTGGGCTTATTGTGCCTGGAGTTCGTTGAACTTGAATGTGTAGATTCATGTCTTTCATCAAATTTGGAAAGTTTGGGGCCATTATTCCTTCAAATATTCTCTCTGCCACATTGTCTCTCTCCTTCTAGGTCTCCCATGAAGAGTTATGATCATACTTTAATGGTGTCCCATAGGCTCTGTTCACTTTTCTTTTATTCTTTTAACTCTCAGGCTGGACAGTTTTAATTATCCTATATTCATTTCAGTTGTTGAGTTTCTACTTGGTTCCTTTTTATAATTTTCTTTCTTGATATTCTCATTTTGTTGACACCTAATTTTCCTGGTTTATTTTAGCACTTTAAGCATATTTAAGACTACTGATTTAAAGTCTCCTCTTCTAGTAAGTCCAATGTCTGGGTTCCCTCTGGGATGGTTTCCCTCAGTATTTTTCCTTTGAATAGGTCATACTTGTTGTATTAAAGACTGAACATTAGAATTTATAATGCAATAACTCTGAAAATCAGATTCTACGCCTTTTCCCAGGGTTTGTTGTTCTTGGTAACTGAAGGCTATGGTCATCCATTTATTTAGTGACTTTTCCCAAACTATTTTTACGAAGATTTAAGTCTCTATTCTTTTAGCTTGTGTTCAGCCAGTGTCTGGACAGAGATTTCCTTGAATGCCAGGAACTTAAAAAAAAATTCTCTTCCATCAGTGCTGGGGTTCTCTCTTGTTGCTTAGTCAAGCTGTCTGTCACTCTCTCAGCCTTCGTCTCCTGCCAGCAGGGAAAGCTTAGTGTCTTCTTAGATCTGAGCATGCATCCTCTTCTGGATATGTATGGGGCTCTTTCTAAATTCCCCAGTACTTAAGTTTTATGAATGCCCTAAATTCCATCAGAAATCTCTCCCCAGCTTTCCTCCTAAGCTTTAGGGAATATATTGTATCTTTCAACCCCAGTATTTCACCCCAGACAGCTGTGGACTTCACCTTCACTTCCCTGGCCATGTTTTTAAGAACACCCACCCACTTCTCTGCCCTGAGTGGGCTCAGAGTGGGGCAAAACAGCAGGCGCCTTGTCAGTTCTTCAGGGAGCGATCTCCAGGCAGGTAGAATAAACAGTCGTTGATGCATGGGGTCTGCTTGGCTTCCTCTGGAACCAAGAACCTGGGTCCCACACTGGGCGTGCCGGCTACTACCTTCAAGGCTTCACAAAGCTGGAGCTGGAGGAGCAGATAAAAACCCACCATGCTTTCCTACCAGGAAATTTGTCCAGTGCAGGGTTCACCCACATCTTGGATGGGTGATGGAACATTGTGTAGGTACAGGGTGAATTTGAGCAATTGCGAAATAGGGGTGGCACAAAGTACTTCTTGAGTGACTTCCCCCATCTTCACCCCAAGAAGAATGACTTTGCTTTGTCCCACCTTCACACCTGCTTTGGAACGTCAAGGCTTTGGCTTTCTTCAGCCTCGTTGGGGGAAGGAACTGCCTTGGTGTTCTAGCACACCGTCCTCAGAGAGGGGTCCCTGCAGCGGCACCTGGGAAATGCATGTACTCAGGCCCCACCAACTCAGAGACACCGTTTTTAATGTGCACTCCAAGGGATTCTAATGTGAGTGCAAGTATGAACACCTCTAGACTAGAAGATGAGCTCAGGTAGCAAATAGGGACCTTGGTACCTCAGAGGTCCTTGTTTTCCTTGCAGCCAGCTAAATTCTGCTAAGGAGGTTTAACTACAGTACCTCCTGGGGAGGCCTAGTTACCTGCTGGAGGAAGCAGCCTTCCCTTCACCTGTGCTGCTTCTGCTCTGTGGCTTAGGGCCAGCACCTTCATTTCTAGTAACCAGCCTTTCCTGGCGAAGGGCACCCTTGCAGGTGGTTCTGAGTAGTCCTGGTGAGGCACCAGCAGACCTGAGGCCTGAAGGAAGGCTTTGGCTCCGCTGACATCCGTCATGTGCTGGTAGCCTGTCCCAGGAGAGCGGCAAGTGGAGGTCTCCTCTGGGACTAGCTCTGAGGTTCAAGAGGTGTTATATCATGAGGAATGGCGTTTTCCTCCTGCGCAACCTCACATCCTTGTGCATTTTAGGTTCCTGAGGACAAAGCAAGCACCCCCCGCACCACAACCATGACCTTCACTTGCTTTGTGTTTTTTGACCTCTTCAATGCCTTAACCTGCCGCTCCCAGGTGAGCCTGCGCTGCCTCGACGGGTCCTCACTGCGCTCCTCTCCCGTAACCGGCTACGGGTTGTTGAAGAGCTCTGGGGGGGCACCACTGGTTTTACGTGAGCCGTGGGCTTTGCACCAGCCAATGCAGCGCCTTCTCCTCCCTGCAGACCAAGTTGATATTTGAGATCGGCTTTTTCAGGAACCGCATGTTCCTCTACTCCATCCTCGGGTCGATCCTGGGGCAGCTGGCCGTGATTTACATCCCGCCTCTGCAGAGGGTCTTCCAGACGGAGGCGCTGGGAGCACTGGGTGAGTGGTCCTGATGAGGCACTGCAGGCCTGAGGGCTGCAGGAAGGCTTTGGCTCATGTGCTCTCTGACCTTTGTCTCCTTTCACTTCCTTGCAGATTTGCTGTTTTTAACTGGATTGGCCTCGTCCGTGTTCTTTTTGTCAGAGCTCCTCAAACTATGTGAAAAATACTGTTGCAGAACCGGCAAAGTCCAGATCCACCAAGAAGCTGTATAACGGACCCCACCCAGTGTCAAATCCCAAAAAGAATCTGTATTTTTATGTGACGTCTCTGACGCTTCCGCAGCAGGCACTCTCCTGGGGAATGTTTTTAGGAAACTCTAGCAGTAGGTCACTCACTTGATCCTTCTTGGGAAATCGGGAGGACTCTCGCGGCAGTGCGCTGCAGGACTCGGGCCTCGTCTGTCCATCGCTGTCCCCCATGAGTACTGGGACACAGGGAAGGGTGGACAGAAACAGCTTGCTATTTATTAAATCACAGTGATTTTTCTTAATCATGTCTGGGTACGTGATTTGCAGCACAGCTTGGAGGCTACTTGTTGAGAATGTTCCAGGCTTCTCGAGATGAAACCAGTAGGATGAGAAGGATTAAGGGGTTGGGGATGGGCCGAGGTTGGCGGTCACTTCTCTGCCCATTATTGGCTATGAGCCCAATGGCATGGTTTGACTTTGTAAAATGGGGGCTCTGGGGACCTGTGTAATGTCCTGCACAAGAGGTTAATTATTATTTTGATAGATCTAGACAGTGTTTTTCCTACATTTATGCCTTATACCATATACCATTTGGGACTTGGGTGTGTGACCGTGGATGAGGTGAGAAGTGATCACAGCCCGGACTCCCCGATGAAGGGCTTGGTTTTTTGAGATAACAGACAGTAAAGTGGACTGTATCTCAAGAACTAGGAACCAAAATATTTCCCACCTACCTGAGTATTTCCCACTGTCTCCAAGACAGTTTTTAAAAAGTATCTGCCCTTCCAGTTACATGTGTCTGGACCCAGGCAAAAGCAACCAAGGGAACCAGAAATGGAATGCCATCTCAGGAAATGAGGTCACATCCATCAGCTGCCATCACAGCTGTGACAAAGTGCCTGGCTTGGTCATACCTGGACCGCACAGGGTGACGAAGGCCAGAGTGGACCCCTGCAGTGCCCAAGCAGAGTCCAGCATTCTTCAAAGTAGGATTCACAGTCAACAAACCCCTGTTTGGAAAAGTGTAAGGGAAGTCCCTGCCACCCCCGTGACACCAGGGCTAAATGAGGAGAAGAGTGTCCAGGGACTGGCTGGAGAAGAAACGTCTAGGATGGGTGTGATACCTGCCCAGCAGCTGCCAATCTTTGTGAGGTGAAGACTGAATCACATCATACATACAGCCTGCCACGGATTTCCCTCTGAGCCAGAGAGACTTTCTGCTGCCCAACCTCCCTCTGCAGGATCTGCTGACAAATGAGAAATATGGTTCTCATTCAAAAGTGAATGAATACATGATCAAAAGGAACCTGGGTCAATTGATCTGTGTAATAACCACAATAAACCATTCTTAACCCCTACCTCATACCAAATGAAAAATAATTCATGATATATTATAGATCTAAATGTAAAAGGCATAAAAAGCAGAATATATGCATGACCTTCTGGTAGGCAAATTTGTATTAAATGGACAAAAATGCTAATCATAAAGGAAAATAAATTGAACTATATTAAAATGAAAAATGAAAAGATAACCCACAGAGTGGGAAAAGATATTTTCATACATGTTGGGCAAAGGATTCATGTCTAGACTCTATAAAGAACACCTACAGACAGTAAGGAAAGCGTTGATCAGATGCTTCGCAGGAGAACCTAAAAGGCCAATATGCATTAAGATCATCTGTGCTCCCAGCAGCACTCGGTTTCTTGGTCTGAGTACAGAGGTGTGTTCATGTTGAAAATTCACCGAAACAGCCAGATTCTAAACAAAAAGACTGCAAACAGACAGGAAAGGAACAGCCATAAGGGGACCAGAGGGCTCATGGAGAAGATGACTGCCATGTCTCAGGAGCTCACAGAAGAGTGGGGGGGCGTGGGGGAGGGGATGAAATGAATGGGCAGAACAAACTCAGGAAGGAGTAAAGAAGGAAAATAAAGCCACCCCAGAAATGAAGACTAGAGGGGAAGCAGGGAAAAAAAGAGTCTGAGTGTTTAAAACCAAGACTCAAGTACGGGAAAGAAGAGAAACGCGAAAGACAACAAGGCATAAATTAGAGATGTGGAAGCAAAGGGGATTAAACTGATGTCCCAAGAAAACAATAAAACAAAGATATGATTTCTGAAATTTTTTCTTAAGTAAAAAACATGAATATAATCTTAAATGAAATGAAAGTTGATGGTCACAGAGACTCATTCTAGCCCAGTTACTTCAAGTTGGAGTAAGAATCTTCTCCGGAACACCCTTCAGCATGGGAGGACTGTGAGCTACCGAGGAAACCTTCAGGGGGAAACATGATTCAAAAATTCAGAAGCCATATTACTCGTGAGTCCCTCCTCCAGCCAACTGTGGTGAGAATGGAGACTCTACATCAATGGTGAGCACTTAATTAATTAAATGTATGATTAAGGCTTAAACAACTGTGGGATTGGTGGTTACAGAAAATAATTTAAATGCTGTAAACATCCTGATAATGTAGAAATGATAACTAAGAAAACAGGAGGGAGCAAAGGTAGGAATTAGTATAAATGTGATGACTGCCCTACTTTTCACACAGGACCATGACAAAATAATGTTATTTAAAACATAAAAATGTTATTTAAAAACATAAAAATGAACACTAGAAAACTAATAATGCAATCAGTCAAAACTAGGGTGAACCTGTTTCCAAAGGAGATGGAGTAACAGGCCAGATTTGCCCTCCCTCCAACAATCAAACCAAACAAAAACATACAGACAAAATACATGTGACATGTTTGAAAACACTGGAAATCAGGCAGTGAAGGACATTGTTTCCTAATGGTGGGAGCCCCATGATTTCTACAGTTTATGACCTTGAGAGTTTCCAGGCCAGACTCACGAGTAATATAGCTTCTGAATTTTTGAATCATGTTTTTCCCCCTGAAGGTTTCCTAGGTAGTTCATAAAGTGAGGGGAACTGAGGCTGAGCTCAGCTGATACCCTCAGTTGAGGATGTGGAGCTGAGGGTCCAGAGACCAAGGCAGCTGGAGTTCATAGGAGTCAATATCAAAGAGGAGACAGCTGCACAGAAAGAACCCTGAAAATCTACAGAAGGTCCCCCTTGAATATTCAGGAGTGTACCGATTGATGCCTACATGTGAGGAACCTACTCAAGGTTTGGAGAAGACCCGTCTCATGGGATTAGAAGGAACAGTATTTGGATTTTACACTGGGCTAGAAATAGTGCCTATTCCCATAAATCAGATCCTAAAAACTCAAAATTCATGGCACTGGGTATAATGCTCAGAGAAAGGTTGGTAGTGGAGAATAATTAGCCCTAGACTGAGCATTGCTGTGGACCCACCTAACAATCATAAAACAAGACCTGAAAGGATCAAACTGTTTCCAAGTAGCTCAACTGCATCCCAAAAGAAAGCTCAAGAATAGTTATAGAATTGTTAGAATGTCTATGATCCAAATGGAGATTACCTGGCATACAAACAGGAAGGAAAACACAGTCCCCATGATAAGGAGAATAATTAATCAAGAAAAACAACCCAGAACTGACAAAGATGTTAGAATTAGTAGAGAAGCACATTAAAACTGTTTTCATATCTCTATTCCACACATTCAAAAAGTTAAGTAGGTATTTTTAAAAGACCCAAATCAAACTTGAGAGATGAAAATTATACGTCTGAGATAGACACATAGATTAGACATTGCAGAAGATAATATTAACGTGAAGGCATAGCAATAGAAAATATTCAAAGTGAAAAAGAAATAAAGAAAATAGTCCAAAAAATGACAAGAGCATCCATGAGCTGTGGGACAACTTCAAGAAGACTAATTTGTGGGTAACTAGAATCCTGGGAGGAGATGGGGAGACAGAAAAAATATCTGAATAAATAATGGATGACAACATCCTAAGTTTTATGAAAACTATAAACTCAGAGATCCAAGATGCTCAATGATTCCCAGGCACAAGAAACATGAAGAACTATACCAGGGCATATCATAATCAAATTCTCTAAAACTACTGATAAAATCTTAAAGACATGTTACCTACAGAGGAACAAAGAAGGATGGCATCATATTTCTCTTCAAAAACAATGTAGTTGAGAAAACAATGGGATATCTTTAAAGTAATGAAAGATAACACACTCACCCCACAAAATTCTATATACTTCAAAAATGATGATGAAATAATTCATCACCAGCAGACCTGCACTATAAGAAATATTTTAAAAAATCCTTCAGACAGAGGAAAATGACAACATATAGGAATGAAGAGTGCCAGAAATGGTAAGCACTTGAATAAGTATGATTTTTTTATTTAAGTCTTTGAAAGATAAGATAGCCTAATAAAAAATAATATACTGTGATGTTGGTAACATATAGAAGTAAAGTGTATCACAACAGCAGCACAAAGACTGGGAGGGAAGAATGAAGAACGCTACTGAAAGGTTCCTAAACTTTTTGTGAAGTGACATAGTATAACTTGAAGGTAGTATGTGTTAAAGATATATACTCTAAACCTAAAAGCAACTACTAAAATAAGTTATAGCTGAGAAGCCAACAAAGGAGATAGAATGAAATAATATTAAGGACACTCGAGCCCAATGTATGGTCTGTCCAGTGGCCAAGTGCTTGTTTTGCCTTAGAGATGGAACCCTTCACAGGGTTCTGTGTGGTCAGTCATGGCTCCTGGGATGCTGGCTTCTGGAGGCAGCTCTGCAGAGCCCATGAGGGCCTGGTGATAGCCACCAAAATGTCTCCCCAGACAGTCCTGGAGCTGCTGCACAGCTCTGCTGGTGGTGTCTGAATGCTTGAGTCAAGTCCCAGGTGTCTGAGTTTCCCTGGGAGATCCCAGTAAGTACCACTATGGTTGTTTTCATAATAAAGAGCAACATACTGTAAGGAGTCAAGAGGTAGCCAAAAGTGTTCCTACAAGGGCTGAAGAACATCCTACAGTCAGGGAGAAGTATGGGCTGGAGGCAGCATCCAGTAAACATCTGAACAACTCTTCACTTAAGCACAGCAGGCATTCCTGAGAAAGGACAGAAAAGCAGGCTCCCTAAACATTCATATCATAGAGTAATGATGACAGACACAGTCACTTAAGGAGGCACAAATCCCTCTGATCCCATGGGACGCATACAGAAAGACATCTTAAAAGCATCTTAGAAGAATATAGAACAACTTGGAAGAAAATGACAGGCTGAATGAAAACACTCATCTTCAGAAAAGTGTACAAGCACCTGCCCAAGAAACCGCAGGAGGGAAACAAAGCTATAGGAAACAAAGGAACAGATAAAAATGCTGAACACTCCAACGCATGGGTGAAATGGGTTACTGAAGAGAGCCAGATAAAGTCTCTCACTGAAACCATACCGAATATCACAGGCTTACCTGATCTCTTTGGAGAAGAACACATGGGTGATGGCTACTTGGAATTAGACAAAAAGGGGAATCAGAAAATGGTGCTAAGTCTATCCCTCAGCAGTTGATTTGAACAAACCCCTTGACGCCATGAACTTAAATGTTTCCTCTAAAAGGCTTGAAGGAGAAAAGCAAAAATTATTCAATAAACTGTGGAAAAAGTTGAACGGAAAGCTTACAAGTCAAATAAAAATTCTCAAGAATGAGCAAGCATCTTTGCCATCTGAAAAGTCATAGCCTGAAAGTGAGACTCGGAAGCTTCAGCTGAAACTTTAAAACCCACCTCAGGTACATCAACCACATGTAATGCAACTCAGAGAAAATCAACTGTGAAGAAAAATATCTGCTTGGAAACAGAAGAGAATATTCTCAAAGGTTATAGAAACATGAACTATGCATATCCCAAGTACAACTGTCTACAAGAAGATGGCCTGGACAAAGAATTGGAAAGGACCACTTGCTCCTAACACAGCCAGATTATCTTCTATGAGAAGAAAGCTCAAGAAAGGATGCATGTTCTCTACATAATGAGTCCTCAGAATCCTTGTGAGGCTCCATTCACAGCTCAGTGAATTATTAAAATCTACCCCCAACTACGTTTGTTATATGTTTAGGTATGATGAATCTATCATTAGTAACCACTATTCTAATTTTTAAAATTTTAACTTTAAAAGAAATACTTGACTAATCCAAAAGAAGGCACAGAAGGAAAAAAGGAGCAAAGAACAGATGAGACAAATAGAAAACAATTAGCAAGATGACAGAATTAAACCTATATAAACTAATAATACATTAAATGTAAATGGTCTAAACATCCCAATTAAAAGGCAGCAATTGTCAAATTGGTTTTAAAAAGAACTATATGCCGCCTACAAAAAGTATTTTAAATATAAATCCACAAATATCAAAAGTAAAATGATGGGAAAAGATGTCATGCTAACATTAGTCTAAAGAAGGCTGGAGTGGCTATATTAATATCAAAATAGATTTCACAGCAAAGAAGAGGTCATTCCATAAAGATAAAAGGGTCAGTCACTCAAGAGGACACAACAACCCTAAACATTTATGTATCTAATAGGAAAGCTTCAAATGCTTGAAGGCAAAAACTGAAAGAACTACAAGGAGAAGTAAATCACAATTTTATTGGACATCTAAATACTCCTCTTTCAACAACTGAGGTAATAAGTACACAGAAAGTCAGCAAGGACAGATAACACCAAAAATACAAGCAACCAAAGAAAATTTAAATTGGACTTCATTAAAAAGTGTTTGTACCAAGAACACTATCAAGACAGTGAAAACACAGAATGGGAAAAAATATTGAAAATCATATATATGATAAGGGTCTAGTATCCAGAATATATAAAACCCTTACAGCGCAACAATAAAAAAACAAACCAGTTAAAAATGAGCAAAACATTTGAATAGACATTAAAGAAGATATACAAATGGCTAATACACACATGAAAAGATGCTCAATGGCATTTGTCATTAGGAAAATTCAAATCAAACCCAGAATGAGATGACCACTAGGATGTTAGAATATTTTCAAGAAAAGGGCAGGGGAAGGTGCGGGGGTGGGGGGCATAATAAGTGTCAAAGATGTGGAGAAACAGAAACCCTCAAATGCTGCTGGTGGGAATGTAAAATGGTACAGCCACTGTGGAAACAGTTTGTCAGTTCCTTAAAAAGTTAAAGAATTACCATATGACTCAACAATTCCATGTGTAGATATTAAAAGAATTGAAAATATACATCTACACAAAAACTTGTGAATTTTCATAGCATTTTTCCTAATAGGCAGAAAGTGGAAACAACCCAGATGTCCATCGGGGCAGAGGGACAACATGTGGTATAGCTACACAATGGAATATTATCCAGACATAAAGAGAAATTAAGTACTGATCCATGCTCCAACATAGCTGAACCCTGAAAACACTATGCTAAGTGAAAGGAGCTGGACACAAGGCCACGTATCATTACAAAGTAATTCCTAAGCACATATGAAATAGGCAGAATAGGCAAATCCATAGAGAGGAAGTAGATTGGTGGTTGCCAGGGTTTGAGGGGAAGGGGTAATGGGAAATGGCTGCTAACAGCTACAGACTTTCTTTTTGGGGTGATCAAAATGTCCTGGAAATAGATATTGATGATTGTTGTACAACTGCAAATATACTAAAAGCCACTTAAAATGGTGAGTTTTGTTAGGTGACATATCTCAAAATAAGTTTAAAAAAATCAGTTATCAGGCAATTTAGCTTGATTTACTTTTATAGAACACCCCACCCACCAAAAGCAGAATATATGTTCTTAAACACATATGGAACATTCGCCAAGATAAAAGAACAGAAATCAATGTACTGGAAAACAAAAATAATAGGGAAAAAAATCAAACTGAAAGCTAGTTCTTTGCAAAGATCAATAAAATTGCCGTTCTTGCTAGAGGTTTACCAAAGAGAAAAAAGAGAAAATACAAATTTACTGTTAACAGGAGTGATAGAAGGTCTATTACTACAAACACGTCAGGATATTCCAACAATAATAAGGGAATATTATGAACAATTCAGACATACAAGTTCAACAAGTTAGATGAAATAAACCAATTCCTAAAAACCACAAGCTATCAAAATTCAGTGACTATGAAACTGATAGTCTGTGTAGTCCTATTATTAGTAAATCCCAAATTTGTAGTTTAAAAACCTCCCCCCCAAAAAAAGTCTCCAAGACAAATATGGGTTCATATTTTACTGAAAATTTTACTGAACATGTGAACAATTCCACACCATCTCTTCCAGAAAATAAGGGGGTGGGGCACTTAGCTCATTGTATGAGACTAGGATTACCCCGCAACAAAAATCAGATAAAAACAGTACACTAAAAGAAAACTACACACCAGTATCCTCCTTGAACGCAGACATAAAAATCCTCAATAAAATATTAGCAAATAAGATTCAGCCACATATAAAAAGTTCGGTATTCTGTGACCAAGAGGGGCTCATAGAGGTCCAACAGGCTAGCTCGGTATTCGAGGTTCAGCCAAAGCAGTCCGCACCGTATCCAGTCGAACGAAGAAAAGCAGAGGGCCACGTCGGGTGATGCTGGAAAACCCACCCCCAGTCCAGGACAGAAACTGTCAGCCAACTAGGAAACTTCCTTGAACAAATGAGCATCCACAGAAAACCCAGAGCTGGCGTCATGCTTAATGATAAAAGACCATATTTGCCTTGGAGGCTTTTTTGGAAAGGTTTTTAAACTACAAACTCAGGACCTTTAATAGTAATAGGACTACACAGGCTATCAGTTTCACCGTCAGTTCCCTTCTAAGGTGCTAACCTATTTGCATGAGTTACGTAAAATCTGACAAAGAACGAAAAGTATAAACCAAAGTCACATATAGATTGCTACAAAAATTCTAAATATTTTATTTAGTTAAGTGACACATGAGAAGATTGATGGTTAAAATACAAAGATGGCTCAACATTTGGAAATCTATTAATTTAATATTCCTTATTAGTAACTTGGAGGAAGAAAATCAGGGGTGCTAAAAAGAAAAAAAGGCATTATAGAAAACTCAAGATCCACTCCTGACAGAGACTCAACATGAATACAAATGGATACTTTCTTTACATGATGAAAAAGACCCCCCCCCATATATATATATAAAAAATACCTCAAGGGTAGAATGCTCTTTCACGCGGGAGACCTGGGTTTGATTTCTGGACCATGTACCCCCCAAAAATAAAATACCTGAAAGCAAATGTCAGCATCATGCTTAATGGTTAAAAAGACTAAAGGCATTTCCATAAAAATCAGGACTGAGAAGGCTATATCGTTAATATTATGGTTTTGAAAGTATTAGCTGATACAGCAGTGAAGAAAAACAAATAAAAGGTATGGAAACTGGGAAAGGTAGGAAAATCATTCTTCTCTGCAGGAATGCACTCACAACAGCTGCAAACTGAAGAAACTTCAGAGAGAAACTATCAACAACCGTGAACCGCAGTGGTTCTCAGGGTGGCGTCCCAGCCAGCAGCAGCCTCACCTGGGGACTCGTCAAAAAAGGAAATTGTCAGGTTTCCCACCCACCCCAGACCCACTGAACCAGACCAGTGGGGTGGGGCACCACAATCTGTGTCTCAAGAAGCTAGCAATGTGATTTTTTTTTTTTGGTGTGTGGGGGGGGGTTGGGTGCATGGGCCGGGAATCGAACCCGGGGGTCCGGCATGGCAGGGAGAACTCTGCCTGCGGAGCCACCGTGGCCCGCCCCACACCCAGTGATTTTGATGCAGCTCAGGGTGGTGAACCCCCACAAAAGAATTTGGTAACCTAACTAGGACAACTGTGCACGCCAATCAGGAGCCCCCCTCCATCGAGGCAGCCTTCTGCGGGGGGAGCCTCTTACACCCCAGCGAAGAAAAAGAAACAAACACCTAGCTAACTTAAATGTTCCCGTTTCTGGAGAGGAAGAATCAGTATTAGCCATCCTTGGGCTGTCCCTAAATTAATCCACATTTAATGCTCTTTCAAAATCACCATCACACTTTTTGGAATTTAGCCAAGATGCAATTAAAGCTCAGAGAAAGTAAAGTAGGCAAGGATATGCAGGAATTCCAAAATCAGCAGTAGTGGGGAGCTAGCTCTCACAGTTTCATCTTAAAACCCCAGGAAATAACATGAGAGAGAGACCTAAATTCATACCAAAATTTGGTTTGAGAAAAAGCAGCATTTTAATCAGTAGGGAAAAGAAGTACCATTTAATTTTCAAAGATATTGGGGTTTTATTTTGGAATATGGCAGTGGTATGTACGGTTTTTAAATACACTTTGAATGAGTCAAAGATTCAGAAGTAAAAACAGAAATCTCATGATAGTATGGTGGCCATGACAAACTCTGGGATCCGTCCTATAACTACTTGTTGAAGAGTGCTTTGAAAACTATTGCTTTTTCTTCTTTGCTTTGTATGTGTATTAGACATTGAAAAAACAGAAATCTCAGAAGCAGTAAAAGATTTTTTAACATCTCAGAGAGAAGGATAGCCTAAGCAAACTATAAAATGCAAAAGCTATCAAAGAAAATTCTGGCAAATCTGATGACATCAAAAAATGCAAAATTTCTGCATGAAAAAAATACCACAAAGTCAAACAAACCAGAAAAAAAATTACACAACAACGGTTATTTTACTTTTTGCAAAAAAGTCCTCTTGCAAAGCAGTAAGAAAAAGAACCATAATCTCAGAAAGTCACGCAAAGGAGATGACCAGATCGTTGAAGGAAAAGATAAAGAGATGGCTTTTTAAATCTGAGGCTCATCACTCTCACTCAAAAGAGAGTAGCAAATAAAATTCTAGTTTTCATCTATCAGATAAACAAAAGCCAAATTTTAACAGCAGTGGTGAAGCTGTGGGGAAGGGGCACTCTGGTACGTTAGGAACACAGACTGAGCTCAAAAAGGGTTTATTCATTTGTCAATATCTTTAAAAAATTAAAAACCATACACAGTACCTTTTTGATCCAACAATTCAGCTTCTGAGTTTATCCTACAGATAGAATCCCACCAAGACACATCTAAAGGGTATTCACCATGACAGCTGACAGCTGCAAGTGACGCGGGGAACGCTAGAACCGGCTGCGCAGCCCGTTTCCCTGAAAACCATGTGGTCGACAGAAACAGAGGCCGGCAGCTGGCCCGACACAAACAGTCTCCGAGACACTAAGGGTGGGGGCAAGTGAGGGAACCACCAGTGTGAAAACCCAGTTGTGCCTGGGCTGTGCCGTGAGCTCCCTCTGGAAGGACCTTGGGGGTTTTCTCAACCCACCTCTAAGAGAGGAGATAACTGGGGAAGGCGCAGGAGGGAAACTTACCTCCAAGTTGTATCCTTTTGTACTCAGTTTTTTTTTTTTTTGTCCCATGTGCATGTACTTTTTCATTAAAAAAAGGCATCTGGTGGGGAAAAAAAATAACAAAAGCCACATCTGCAACATAAGACTGCATTTTTTTCATCTCTTCCTCCTGCCACTTTGCAGGGTCCTCACCAGTCTTCACTTGCAAAAGAGACCCCCTAGACCTTGTGATGTAGATTCTACAGACCCTTCGTCTGTTAGAACTAGCATGCCCAGCTTCCCTGCCCTGGTCGGGGGGCTGCTCAGGTGCCGTGGTCTGAGCGCTAGGCTGACACCCTGTGCCTAGGAACACAAAGTGGTTTCAAGGGGCAGAGCCCAAGCCGGAGAGGCTGCAGGCGCGCCAGGTGAGCGTGCCCCCGGCACCACGCTTCCCGGGCACCCGGGCAGGCCCCCTCTTTGCTTCCTGGACACTGCCTCATGAGATTGGTCGCTCCCCATTTGCTGTCTGCACTCTTGTTTAACAAGCACACAGTGAAAAAAATGAAAGCAGACACACTCTTTGGCAGCCGTAAACAAACAGAAGGAGCAATGAGTAAGATTAAAGGTATGGACATCAACAGACCTTTTATTAGTGAGGTATTTAATTGACTGTCAAAAAAAGATTCCAAAGCAAACTAAAGATTTGAGATGCAATGCTCCGGACTGATGGCGGAAATATCTGAGGGTTCAGTACTCTGTATCTAGTATTCCATCAGCCAGAAAGGTCATCTAAGTACCTGAGAAGCTGTTAAAAACAGCTCTTTAGACGGACAATCAATCACCCTAGGCCCTTGTGGAGACACGCTTTGGCACTGCCCTGTGCTGTCTGAGCATGCGCTTCTCTTTTGAAGGCTCATTTACCAGCCTTCTGCTTTGGTCAGGGCTATTGCTTAGTGGGAAGTCTGACGAGCTTCCTGGCAGAAAATGCAGAGCCTGAAAAATGCAAACAGATCCATTAATATGGCTTATAATCATGGCAAACCATGTAATAAAAGGCTGCATTTCCATCAGAGCTGCCAGAGGTCAGAGTTTACAGCAGAAGACAAAGGGAAGAGGTATGTATCTTAGAGGTGGGCTTACAGTCCCCTAAAAAGCAGGGAATTCTTGGCGGTGTAGACTGGTGACTTGGGGTGTTTGGCCTCTCCAGGCCTCCCTCTCAGAGGGAGATGGCAGCTCTGAGACTCCATGCAGTAATCTGGACGCATCACTCTGTCCGATCACCCACCGTCCCCTGGGGAGCAGCGCAGTGAGCAGGGCACTGGTGCCAGGAGCTGTGGAGGGCAGGCCACACCCTGAGGTCACTGGGCACTAAGCGACGCACCCTGCCAGGGCTCCTGGCTTTGGGTGTCTGAGCGTCCCCCAGGTGTGAGTCACTGGCAGTGCTCCACTCCCGCTTCTCTGCCACCCCCCATTGACTCAGGGGGAGGGGAACATGCAGCACTGAGAAAGGCAGGTGTGGCGCTTTATTATAAACACCTGCGGAGCACCACGCCTCGTGAGACCACGTTATCTGCCAAGCCTTGTGCAACGTCCTCCATTACTACATTGCTGTCCATGCTCTTAAATAAACACAGAAATTCCATGGTTCAGGGAGCTGTGCCCAAAATGCATCAAGATGCTCATCCAGTTTATCGATTACAATGGAACATCAAGGCCAGCTTCCTAACTGGGATGGCTGCAGCCCTTGTCTCACTGTCCAGGATGACAGCTGCCGGGGAGGGGCCGAAGTGTGGGGGGAGGGGCCAAGTCATGCCCCCACCCCGCCCAGGCTAACCCCCTCCTACGCGGCAAGAACTCACATTCCCAGCAAAAGCTCATTCCCGCAGAGCTCTGAAACATCTTGGAGACTGCACATCGGTAATAAGGCAGGAACAAAGGCTGGAGACTCAAGTGGCTAGTTTGACTTTAAGGTTTCGAGGAGACGCAGCCACTGGTCAGCACAGGGCATCAGAGGGCGCTGATCCCCGCGTCCGCCCTGGCGCCCGCTCCCTTTGTCCTGCTGGCCAGTGCCGCTGGGGGGACGCGACACAGATGCAGGAGAGGGTGTGGGGGTGGCGAGTGGGAGCTCCTGCTCCAGGTCACTCCAGGTCCGGGGCTTCCCGGAGCCCCTCGCTGTGACGGCTCCGCCCGCTGATCTCCAGCAAGGCCTGGGCCTCGGGGTCCACGTCCAGGATGCTCTTGCTGCCCTGGCCCTTGGTGGGGTGAGGAGGAAACATGGGGTGTGGTCAGTGAAGGGCACAGAGAGAGGCGGCCTCCCCACAGCCAGGAGCACGTGGGGTCCCCCTGCTGCTCCCGGTCCGTCAGAGGGGGGACGATATTCTACTGCGCCCACAGAGAAAGGAGGGGGCGGGGAGGGGGGCTCTGGTCCCCTCTGAGCCCCTCCCCACCATGGGCGCCACCTGTCTAGGTGACCACAGAAGAGGGAGGAGCCCCCGTGGCCCGCCCCAGGCTCCTCGGGTCTTTGCAGACAAGCAGACAGACAGAAGGGCTGCACGGCGTGCCCACAGCCACCTGGCTCGGGCAGGCCCCCGCTTCCCGAGGTCGTCACAAAGCTGTCCACGAATCCCACCCCGGGGCCAAGGTCCCCGGGACTCACCGGGTGTGACTCTGGGAAGTCTCCGACGGCCCACACCTCCATCCTGTCAAACTGGAAGTTCTCCTTGGCGGACAGCTGCGGACTGTTGTAGGTGGTACACGTGGGCTTGGCTTTGCTGTGTCCTTTCCCGAAATCGACGTCTACCCAGAGCCCAAAGTAACCGTGCTGCCCGCCCATGCCCTGTGGGAAGCCATGGCAGAAGGTGGCGTCACCAATCCCTCCCTGTTCTGGAAGCTTCCGCAGCCACCAGCCTAGCCTCACGCCTTACCTCCACCCCAGATGATCGCAGAGGAACAGTGAATGCAGTTTTGGTTTTTTTTCTTTAAACTGTGAACCATGTAGATTGGTGCAATTTAAGACTCCACCCCTCCCCCAACTTTCTAGAAGAATCATTGCAGTCTCTAGACACTGACCCCCAGCCCTTTCTTAGAAAGCTATGCTGGCTGAAAGAGCAACTGATGGCAGAGGACTTTAAAAAGGAAAACCACAGGGGCCCAAAGGCCCGAACCCTTACGATATGGGGGTGGACACACAGGTCCCGAGGTCAGCATGCCGCCTGCCCACCTGCCCGGCATGGATTCTTATCCTTGCCCAGAGCAGGAGACCAAGCTCAGTGCACAGCAGGAACTGGCTGCCATCAGTGAGCCAGGAGAGAAAAGGGGGTTCACAGCCACCACCACCCCGCCCGCCGTGACCCCTGTGTTTGGTGCAAAGCTCGTGGTCCGTGAAACCAACCGGCACTTTGAACCTCACCTCCCTGGGGATTTCCTTCGAACACCACCTCTGCCAGCTGTCCTCACCTGCCCTTTCTACTTTCTGGCAAGAAGGGACCAGAAGAAAATCCAACTGACTCCCCAGAGCCGCTTGTCTCCATGGCTAGTTACTGGCTGCTGGGGGCTGCCACTGGGGCCGATGCCCTGACCTGCCACCCCTTTCTTTGGAGGAGGCAGGTGCATAAACCCGGGCCCTCCCACAGCCTGGCCACGTCCCTCCTGCTCCCAGGGGAAGCAGTGCAGCCAGTCTCGAAAGAACCAAGGTGCAAGTGGAGGCCTGGAATTTCCCAAAATTCTTAGCTTTGGGCTAAGAAACAGAGAAAAGAAACTGGCTTGGGAATGGGCAGGAGACAATATTCTCACCCAGCTTCATGTGGGTGAGAATATTGTCTCCTGCCCACTCCCAAGCCAGTTTATCAGCAGGTACCACCAGCATATCAGCAGGTACCACCCGGTCCTGCCTGGGAGGCCCCTCGCCTGCCTGGCCCCCCGCTGGCCCTCAGCCTCTGTCCACTTCCTCCTCTCACCACCGCCAGGCAGAGCCGGGAGCCACGGTAACCCCCACCGGAGCCCACATGCTGCTTTAGGAGCTGCCCATAAATGATGCCCAGTGGGTCCCGGGTCGCACTATCCCCTCCCCTCCCCCAGCACATTCTCCAAGCAGGTGGCAGGACGGGACGCTCAGGCCCTGAAAGCCGCCCACCATCTGACCAAGCCAGGAAACTCAGCCGAATGCACCATTCGCACACAAAGCCCTGGAAAGAGCCCACCAGGGGATGCCCCCTTCCACAGAAGAAATTCTGTTCTAGTTATCACTGATCATGTCACTGAAACCTGGGGCACCGCTAACGACATGCTTACTGCAGCGAATGCCACAGAAGGGAAGGCGGCCCCCACAATTCCCAGGCGTCGAACCCATGATGTCACAGAACCGATATCAAAAGGGGAAGTCGACAGGCTCTTCCCTGGTCCTTACCAGCCCATTTGGGATCGTCTGCTGGCCGTGGTTCAAGTACATGTAGTGGCTGTTGTAGCCCGTGTCTGGGAACACACTGAGGCTGGGGGACACGGAGAACAGGAAGCACCGGCTGTCCCCTGGAAGTGACCAGAAAGCAAAACCAACGGGAGTGTCACATCTGAGCCTGGCTCCAAGGGAAGCAGGGGATGCTCACAGGAGCTACATCTCGGGAGGCAAAGCAGCAAAGATTCAGGTGGGACTGAGCTCACCACGCACCTCAAAATCGGCCATCGTGGGGACTGGGGGGCAGTTCCCAGACCCAGTGGAGAAAGAGACCTCACAGCATCCTGGGGACCCAGATGGTTGAGAGGGGAGGTGGGTGTTGGGGTGACAGACAGCCAGAGAGGAGGGTGATGCCTGCTTGTCGGGGACACTTCTACCCCTTGCCAGGGAGAACAGACAGCGGGACTCTGCCCACTGTTTTGGAAGCAGGGCTGGACAGCAGAGTCTTCCTAACCTGTGAGCAAGGCCAAGCACCCTCTCCACACACACGGACTAGACCCCCCCATGCTGTGGCAGAATGTACGCTCAGAAGACCGCCCAACCCCAACAGCAGGTGTCATCCAGAATGAGAGGGAAAACCTGCAGACCAACAGCTGCCCCCAGCCACTCAGCCAGGGAGGCACCAGTGGTGAAAGGTGAGCGGCTACCTTAGGCCAAGGGCACAGGTGTGGGCATGGCTCCCATTAAAACGGGCACCATCTACTCTGCAAAGGACCAGGGTCCCAAGGCACTCATTCATTCATTCATTCATTGACTCCCTCAGCAAGCAAGTTCAGCCCGAGGCAGGAGGAACGAAGGCCACCTCTTGCCTTCAGGGGGCTGGGGGGCTGAGGAGGGGGGCTCAACAGGCATCCCGAGGCGGGATGTGCACTGGGATGGAAAGACGGCCCCCCCACACTGGGAGGCTGCAGAAGCAGCCTGGAGGAGCAGAAGGGATCTCGGGGAAGGTCAGCCCAGCAGATGGGAGGCTCTGGACCAGTAGGTGGCCTCCTCCAGACAGACCAATAAGTCGGACAGGCAGACGGCGGGGGGAGCCACCCCAGTGGAGGAAGGACCTGTGCAAGGACAAGGGTCCTTGTGGGGAACAGCAGATCCCTTCGGCCATACAGAGGGGACTGTGCATTTTGGGGGACAGGAAGGGAAGACGGGCTAAAAGATCATTTGGGGCCAGGTGATAGAGGAGCTTCCCTCCAGGCTAAAGCCTCAGCTTGGTCCAAGGGTCTTAGGCAGCCCCAGAAGGTGGGGACAGGAGTTACAGACCCAACAAACTGTGTGGCCACCCCCTGCTGCCCTCCTGGGTGCTGGGCCTCCGACAAGTACTGCGTTACTTGCTGAGGAACAGGCTGTCAGCCAACAAGCAAGTCCTGGGCTTCTGATGTTAAGCAAGGGGACAGGCCACCCCAGCAGGGGCCTTCCACTGCCACAGACCCACATTTGCGACCCCCCCAGCCAGCTCTTAGGGAAGGCCAGGTGGGGGAGAGTACCCTTGGGGGACAAGCCGAGGGCCCAAAAGGTCAGCCTTAGCTGCAAGGTGGCCAGGCCTGCCACAATCGGACTCACACGGACCAGCTGGGCAGCCAACACTGCCTAGTGCCCAGCTGTCCCTGAGCTGCTTTCTGCAGCACGCCCTGTGACGGAGCTTGAGGGCAGGTTAGACGTCTGGTGATGGTCAGGCTGAGGGTCTCTATCCCGCCTCCCCAGCCCACAGCCTAGGGTCTCTCCAGCTGCACCGCAGGGAGCGCGGGCGGAAACGAAGGGGGCCCCCATGGCCGTTAAGCCACTTACAATCTCCAACATCAGCCAAACAGATGAGAAAACGCAGAACTTCACCCAAGTGCCAGGGATTTCTGCCACCCATGGTGAACAGCTGCCCTCTGCTGGAATTTCATTGTCATATTTAAGAACAAAATGAACTTGAGTTCAAAAACTTGGTAATTGCATTTTGCACCTTTCTTTAGGAAGAGTAATTCTGCTTGTTAAAAAAACATGAAGGCTGGCAGAGCCGATCTACAGGAGTTTTCTACAATAACTGAGACACGCAGGGTTTTCACACCCTGAGGCATGTGGCTACACGGGGAAGGGGGGCAACTTTTCACCTCCCCAAAGCCTCCAGGTTGGGGGGGGCACCTCCTGCCTGGTGCCTCCCCCCTGTGGCACTGACAGGGAAAGGAGGCGGCAGAAGAGCGCTCACGCAGCTGCCCCAACTGCTGTCCTGGGAAGGCTGGGCAAGGCTGGCCCTTGGCTGGCAGCTGGGAACCTGGCTCTCAGGGGCGTTTCTGCCACCTCCTGTGCCCAAACTCTGCAAACAACAAGGTATAAGCCTGGGGGCTGGAATCCGGGTGCGTGCCGGGAGAGGGTGCCTATGGGAGCAGCCCCCAACAGATGCCCCGGCACGGAGCCTCTCACAAGTGTCCCTGCAGCTGACATCCACCCGTGTCATCGCAGCTCGAGGCTGGAGGAACTGAGTGTGTCCTGCGTGACTCCACTGGGAGAAGGCTCTGGAAGCTTGGCCTGGCTTCCCAGGACCTGGCCCCAAACACCTTTTCCCTCTGCGAGCTGGCTGTGTAGCCTTTCACTGTAATGGATCTCAGCTGTGAGGCCGACTACGCGCTGCAGCCGTGAATCTTCCTAGCGGAGCACTGAGCCTGGGGGGTGGGGGTGGGGACCCCCGTACAGTGGGGAAGACACGGGTAGCAAAAACTAAATGAAAGATCTGTAACATTCTGAAACCCAGAGATAAACCAAATCCTAGAAACAAGAGGATCTTTTTAGGGATGGAGGATCCTAATCTTTTATCTGATACTTAAACTCCTTCTGCAGCCTCGCAGGCAATGGCTGTGCAGCCTCTTCCAATCCTTCTCTGGTTTTGGGAACCCTCCTGGGCACCATTTCCTGGCTCCAGAAGCTCCAGCTAGCAGAGGGAAGACAGAAACAACTAAAGAAGCGTGCAATACAATAAAGAACACACGGGGTACCTGGCCTGGGCCTTGTGTAGTCAGGAAGGCTTCCTGGAGGAGGTGACCCTGAGCCGAGTCCCAACAAGTGGCTGGCCATGAAAACAGGTGGAAAGAGGGAGAAAGGGCAATATGTACAAAGACTTGAAGACGAGAGAGAGCTCGGCCTGATCTGGAAACTGCAGGTAGTTCAGAGTCAGAAAGACAGAGCTGGAGGTGAGGGGCAGAAGCAGGTCCTGAGGCTGGAGACATGGGCAGAGGCGAGGCAGGTGCCTTCAACATCAGGGGGATTGGGGGCGTTTTGTCCTGAGGACAGTGGGGTCTGCTCAGGGATTTAAGAAGAGCACCCGTGAGATGCTGTGCGGCATGACGAAGGGCTTGGAGAGAGGCAAGGCCACAGGCAGAGGGGCCGCTAGCCAGCCACTACAGGGACACCATCGAGGGAAGAGGCTGGAGGGACAGAAGAGTCAAAGGGATCTGACAACCATCTGGTTCAGATGCAGTGCTACCGCCCCAAGGAGAGCAAGGCCGCCCGGTGCCGTGTCCCCAGGCTCAGGGCTGCTGCAGGACCACAGAGCCTCCCGCCCTGGACCCTCTGCAGCTCGGTGGTTCTTAACCACAACCCCATCGCTGCAAATGAAGGTCCCCTTCCCTGAGTCCCTCCGGCCTGCACTTGGTCTGTCAGATCCCATTGCAGCCTCCATTCCACGGCCACTGGCCCCCAAGGAGGCCCACTGCAAATACAGCCCGTGCCAAGCACTGAGGAAAACAGAACCCAGAAGCACAGACCCCGGCGAAGGACAGCTCACTGTCCAGGAGATGGGGGTTCCAGAACATTTTTAAAGGCCTGTCTTTATCAGGGTATTTTTCATTGAGGGAGGGGAAAGAATTTCTTTAGAACCTTTTGTCCAGTGCATCTGTGGTCAGGTGAAGAGCTTCCAAATCCCACCAAAATCACAAACCTACATAGCAGGAGAGAGGAAAGCAAAGGGAGCAAAGCAAATAAACCCAGGTGGTCCAGGAAAGGAAAATGGTTCAGGAGAGAGAAAACATGGATCCGAAAGCCTGGGCCTCCCTGGGTCCCTCGAGGCACCTGCACCCCAAGCTCTCCCGCAATCTGTAGACCTGGTGTCACTTAACAACGCTGGGCCCTCCAGGAAACTTGGGGCAACAGTGCCTGGACCTACTTACCTGGCCCTGTGGCCAGAATTGATATGGAAACCCAGGAAGTGCTAACCCAGCGCTGGGCGCAGTGTGTGACGATCCTTCTCAATGTCCAGAAAAGCCCTTCCAAGACCCACCACTGGTTAGTGCCCTGAGTGTCCTGAGACCACAGCCATCTAACTAAGCTCCTAAGGCCCACCTTGCTACCAGGAAGGCTTGGGGTTTGGGTCACCAGATCTTACCCTGAAACTGAGGCTTGACCTCCCAGGAACAGGACGCAAAGCCCCCGAAGATGTGGCCATCGTGGTCCTCGAGGACCACCACGCAGGGCCCATGGTGTGCGATGCGCCCACAGAGCTGGGAGAAGCTGTGTCCGTGCAGCTCGGATGAGAAGAGCAGGTGCCACCTGTGCCGCTGCTCACTGGGCAGGTTGGAGTTGATGTAGATGACTGACAAGACGTCCAGGAGGCTCTCGAACTTCCTCCCCGGGTCAACCATGCACTCAGGGATCAGGCGGGCCAGCTGGAGGGACGGGCTCAGTAGGAGAAGGCCTTTGCAGACGACCACGTGCAGGAACGAGGACACGAGGGGCTCCTGGAACGTCCAGTCCTCGATGGCGGCCTGGTCACAGTCGCAGTCCAGCCGCTCAGGCCCCAGGAGCTCCTTACCATCTGAAAATGGGAGAAAATAATACTAACATGGCAACTGTCGCACCTCATTTTTACTGTCACAACCTGCGCTATCCATGAATGCCCACCGAGTGCTGAAAATGTGGCAGTAAAGTAAGTACACCCGGATTTCAAAATGTGGGCAAACAGCTCAATAATTTTCTGTATCAATTACAAGTTATACTTTGGGTATACTGGGCTAAACAAAACATATTATTGTTTTCCCCTGTTGCTTTTTCCTATTTTAATGTGGCTACCAGAACATTTAAAATCACACATGTAGGAGAAGCTTAGCGTACCTGTAGGCATGCCTCAGAGTTACCTCTGGAGGACCTCTCTTGTTGCTCAGATGTGGCCTCACTCTCTCTAAGCCCAACTCTGCAAATGACATCACTGCCCTCCCCATTACATGGGACATGACATTCAGGGGTGAAAGTCTCCCTGGCAGCATGGGAGATGACTCCCAGGGAAGAGTCTGGCCCTGACACTGTGAGATCAACAATGCCATCCTGACTGAAAAGGGGGAAAAGAAATGTAACAAATAAGGTATCAGTGGCTGAGAGAGCACAAATAGAGTGGAAGAGGTCACACGGGAGGTCACTCTTATACACAAGCTTCAGTTAGACATTGCTACTTATTAGACATTGCCAAACCCCGACCAAAACCATTCCTGCCAATCCTAAAGAACGCCTGGGGCATTATATAAAATTCTAGAGAGGGTCCATGCACTAGGGTAACTTTCCAAATCCTACAGCCTCCAGATGGGTCCCTGGACCAGATAAGTCCTGAAATGCAGAGGGGCCAGCCTCTCCAGAACATCAACTAGTTCCAGCCCCCATCCCATATTATCAACAGCCCCTTCCAACTTGAAAAAGTTAGAATGGGCATAGCCCAAACATCCCTAAAGAGTGAGGGAAAGAGCAAAGGTGATGGTGGAGTAATGCAGAGAAGGTCGGGTTTAACACATGGGTATGAGTGCTAAATCATTACACAGATATTTCGTTTAGCCTCCAGTACCTTAGAGCAGCTAGAAATAAAAACCTAAAGTTGTAGAACTGTAACCCATACCAAACTCTGAAATCTGTTCTACAACTAATTGTTGTGATACACTTGGAAATTTATTGTTTTGTATACATGCTATATTTCAAAATAAAATGTACCCAAAAAATCACACATGTGCCTTGCGTTTGGGCTGGTGGGTGCTGCTCTAAACAACTTCACTCCAACACTGATCTCCTTTGCTCTGCAAGCTGCACTTCAGAGAGACAGCCCTGCCCTCAGCCCAGGGCCCGGCATCCAGAACGGCTTGGCAATTGGAACTTGGGAAGTTACACCAAAAGAGCTGCTGTTTGAGGGCTTCAGCCCCAACAAAGTCATTTGGGAGGGCTTTGAAAATATGTTGTTTCCCAGGCAGGTCGGAGTGGTGGTTGGTGACTTACTGGGGCACCCTGCTAGCTTATCAGGGAGGAGCAGGTTTCAGTAAACAAAAATTAGCCTTGTCTCCAAGCAGCGTCTAGAGTCCTGCTTTCTCTCTCCTACCTACTACAGGGGGTGGGGAAATGGGGGGGGTGGAGGGTACACACTTGGGGCTCAAACAGCCTGGCTTTGCATCCCAGCTCATGACCTGTATGACCTTGGGCGAGTCCTCTCACTTCTCTGTGCCTTGTTTTCCCCATGTATAAACAGAGGGAATGCTAGGACCTGCCTCGTTTGGATGGTACGAGGCCTAGAGGAGTTTTGATGTCTTATACTCTTGCTGGTCCATGCTAAGGCACAACCTATACCTACTGTAATCACCCGCCTATGAAACTGGGTCTCGGCTGAAACAATCAGGGCTCCTCTAACCCAGGCTGACTTCTTCACCCGGGAGATATAGGAATCTTCTACCTCCTGACTTCTATTATGTTTCAAAATTCCTATCATTTCTCATCAAATTGTCTTTCAAATACCTCTCGTTTCTCATCACCTGCATATTACCTGAAATCTTCCAACTCAACTTACTCTACAAAAATGAAAACTCTAAATAGAGGCTCACATTTTTATGATCCTTCTTTTAAAACCTACTGACTCTAGGCTGATGAACAGTTCATTCACGAGACAAACGACTAACGCATCTGAGTGAGCGTGCTAAATTGAGGAGCATTTGCTATTATGGGCAAATTCATTCCAAGTACCTCATTCAAATTAATTTTCAAAACAACCTATTTTCAAGCCACATTTAAAAGTCTAGCTGTGTAATTAAAGAGTAACACTTTTATTAAATGAGTCTCTATTCTGCAAAGAAATTCACCACAGGATTGTTTTTTTAAATCCCAGGAAACTCTGAATACCTGTTTCTCACACCAACAACATCAGAACACACATTCTTCTCAAAGCACGCATGGAACAGTCTCAGGAACAGAGAACGTGTTAGGTCACAAAACAAGCCCCAATAAATTTACAAGGATTGAAATCATTCAACTGCAATGGAATGAAATTAGAAACAGTAACAGAAGGCAACTGGGAAAGTTCACAAGTATGTAGAAATTAAAGTCTATTCCCAAATAACCAATGGGCCAAAGAAGAAATCATAAGGGGAATTCAGAAAATATTTAGAAATGAATGAAAACAAAAATACAACATATCAAAACTCATGGGATGGGTGGGCCACAGTGGCTCAGCAGTAAGAACGCTTGCCTGCCATGCCAGAGGACCCGGGTTCGATTCCCGGTGCCTGCCCATGTAAAAAAAACAAACAAAAAAAACCTCATGGGATGCAAAGTAAGCAATGTGGAGAGGGAAATTTGTAGCTGTCAATGTCTATATAAAAAAGAAAAGAGATCAAATCAATACCCTCACCTATCCCCTTAGGAAACTAGAAAAAGAAGACCAAACTTGAGCTAAAACAAGCAGAAGGAAGGAAATAAAAGAACTGGAAAGAAAAATAACTGAAATAGACCAGAAAAACAATAGGGGGGAAAAAAATCAATGGAACCAGAAGTTGGTTTTTTTGAAAACATCAGCAAAATTGGATGGATGAAAAAGAAAAGAGAGAAGATTCATATGATGAAAACCAGCAATGATGGACGGCGGGCGGTGGAGTCGCAGCCACGTGGGGAGGCTGAAAGGACACTTGCCTGGAAGCTTCACCTGCGAGAACAGCTGAGCGGCCAGCACCTGCGCCCTGGAGGCGGCCCCTGGAGCCTGCTTCCCCGGCCAGCCCTGCAGCTCCTGTCGGTAGTCGAGCACGTGCAATACAGCGCCAACCAGGTCCTCTGCAAACTTGAAGATCACAATCCCACCATTAATGACACTCTCGCTGGGACCCAAGACCTATGTCCTGTCGACCCAGGGAAGGGGGTTTTCTTTATCTCGCTAATGCCGGTCAGGGTGCACCACCATGGGGGAAGCCTGAGACAGTTACTCCTTTTCCTGATCTGCACACTCCCAGCTGGCCTCACAGTTTTGCCAAGGCCTCTGACCGGGAGTCCTGACCCTGACACAGTCCTTGCGTGGTCTAGGGCTCCCCGAGGGTGGAGACACAAGCTGGAAGGGCTTCCCGTCCCCGCTACCTTTTGGACCTCTCTTGCTTTCACAGGACCTTCTGCCGCAGAAATCATTTTGAGAATCACGAGACTCTTCTCCTCGGCGTTTCCTTTTACCAGGTGGGACAGGGACATCGTGAGCTGCTCGTGGGAGACGACCTCGCTGGGCCCCTTGGCCTCCCCCACCGGGGCAGACCTCCGCATGGCCTCGTACAGTCTGGTGACCATCGCTGCGGGAAGAGCGTCCCCAACGTGGCTCTGCAAGGGACAGGCGGGAGAAAGGGTTGTGGAATGGGGTCTAAGCTAACGTGGCGGTACCACGGGAAAGCAGCTTTGGGACCACTGCCACTCCGCAGGGCTCCTACCAGCTGTCAGCCTTCTAAATCCCCATGTGCCATCTCACCCCCACCCACAGGCATCCTGGGGTGTCCTGGCTTATGGCTTGTCTGGGCCATCAGTGTCTTCCACAGCCTGGTCCCACCCACCCTTCCCCAATCTCCCCAAATGGGCCGTGTCGTTCCTGTCTCTCGCCATCAGCTACCCTTCACCCTGCGTGGATGCTCGGACCACCTTCATCCTCCAAGATCCCATCAGCTGCCATGTGCGTGTCGGAATTTATAAATATATGCAACATAGGCCTACAAGGGGCTACTCTGGTCTCCTCTGTGTTAGGGATTCCACATGCTAGCTGGCTTTCACTTCTTAACATCAGTTCTTTGTGCACAATATGTGCTTTGTTTTTAATTTAGTGCTTAATGCCTTGACAACATTCTGTAACTGTGGTTTCCTATTTTGGCTCCAGCATCAAATTTGATTTGGTCAAAGGGTTACAATTAAGCGAGAAAAAAACACACAGATCCCCAACTTCCCGCACAGCAGAGTCTGAGCACTGGGCTCTCGCGTAACGGTTTACCAACGGCGACGGGGCAGTGTCTGTCCCACCAGCAGTGTCTGCTCTCGTAAGGAGGCTCCTACCTTCTGGTGCCAACAGAGTTTTCCTACTTCTATCTGTGTGGCAGAGGCTATTGGAAAAACAACCACTAATTCTTTCCCATATTAAAATGTATCTGGTCACCAAAGCCAACCCTGCTGGATCTTGTCACCCCCTCGGCAGTCAAGTCTCTAACTGGTTCTGTTTGCAGCAGCTGGGCTGGGGGCCCATGGAGAGGCTTCTAGTCTAGCACAGAATCACACACACACACACACGTACACACACACGCGTGTGTGTCAGAGAGTACACAGCTGTGACCTGACAACTCCCAACCCCCGGGTCAGCTTCCCCATATTGAGCATGTTGGGGTCCATCCTGGGGCCCCATCGACTCCCCCTTGCACGTGCTGGAACAGAGGCCACTAAACCGCCCGTCCCCTCCCAGGACTGCGAGCCACAGTCTCTTCCTGCCGGGGACCTGCCTCGGCGTGAGCACTCAGACACGCAGTGACATGTGGAGCGGGGTGAAAAAATGGGAAAGTGGGCAGTGCTGACTCCTTCAGTGAATCATGGATTTCAGACTTTCACTATTTTGTGAGGACCACCATAAAACTCCTAGCATCTCAAACACAAATTCCCAAGGCCAAGGAACATGGGAAGCTCTACAGTTCCTGCACCTACAAATCCCCTAAGGCAGACTCTTCATTCAGCCCGGGGGGCCCAGGTGGTCAAGAGAGCAGTGGGTCAGGAGGTGGACATAGGGCTGTCCCCTTCAGAGTTCATTTCAAGTTAGAAATGTCCCTGATGCACCATATAAATCATGATCTGATTTGGCTTCCTTTCATCATTATCTAAGGAACTATATTGATCTTTTAAAAAGTAGAGAGATGGGCGGTTCAGTAAAATGCCCACCTTCCATGCAGGAGGTTCCAATAAAACTCTTAAAAACGGGCCAAATCTGGTTTGGCCCAGCCTGCCGTCTGTGACCCCCACTCTAGACTGCACCTTAACCACAGTCAGTCTTGCCTTCAGGGCCTTCAGAGAAAAGGCCTTGGGAGAGGGGCTTGAGCCATCCTCATCAGACGACAGAGCTTCAAACAATCTGTCGACTTCCGCCTGCTCCGCCGGGAGAAATTGGGAACAGAACTTCTGACCAGAGCGGCTTCTGCTGTTCCCCATCTTTCCGGGAGGGCTCTCTGCAAAAAGAAGAGTTACAAAGTTAGAGAGAAAAACTGAGATGTAATGTTTCATGGGAAACAAATGCTGATATTTCTATGGTCCAGTTAATATTGATTTAACTGCAAAATGTGGCTAAAACCTGTCAGAGCTTTGCAATGATGTTTTCGATGTGGAAGAAATTAATACGTCAAAACACATAAAGGGGAAAAACTCCCTCCTGATTCCTATAGCCTCCCAAAGCACATTGTTGAGAAACGGCCCGGATTTATTTGAAAACAGTCAGCAAGCTAAAAAAAAAAAAAAAAAAGAGGACAAAATTGGTAATTTAGTCACTCTAAATACTTGTTTTTTTAAAAAAAAACTGGAGTTGAAAAACTATAAGGCTAAATGATGACATGTGTTTGAATAAATCACCACCATGAAATCGCTGCCCGTAAAGGGAAGAAGCCGCTTGAGACGTTCCACCTTCACGCCCCGGCCTCTGCCTCTGCCCAGGGCCGTGACCTTGGGCAAGCGACGTACCTCTCTGTGCCTCGGTTTCCTCTTTGGTAGAACGAGAACAGCCACGGCCCGACCTCGGAAGTTTGTGACAATAAGCAAAGTGAGTTAGCGACAGCGAAGGACCGAGAGCTGCACGGGGCGCAGCGTGGCCCACTGTGCAGGGAAGACCGGCCCCGAGGGCAGGTGACCCAGAGGCCCCGTTCATTGCCACAGCCCTCACTGCAGAAAGGGGTCACATGGTGGCAGATTGGGGGTTCAGGCAAAAGAGCCACGGTGAGAGAAGGGGACACACCTCTCGAGAGGCAGAAGTGCTGTGACACCTTCCCTCGTCCTTGGACTTTAACTTCGTTGGGGGCTTGTGGGAAGACACCCACCTCCTTCTCCACAGGGGGCTCAATAAACTAAGTAAAGGAAACAGCAAACAGTCTGCCCGGCAAAGCCAGGGGAGGGCAAAGTTCCGCAGCGGCCCTGAGGGTAGAGAGCGGCCCCCAGGCAGACCGACAGCCTGTGGCCTAGTGGGGACGGGCGGGCCTTCCTCCACCCCTGCACGGCAGAGACTCCTGGGAGAGGGCACGCAGGCAGCAGCGAAGGCAGGTGTGAAGGAGGCACACGGCCCAGTTCTGGCTGTCACTCATTCCTTCTCTGATCTAGAAGCTTCTGCCCCTCCAGCTTCTGGTAGATGAAGACCCAAAGGGAACACCTCTAGCCCGAGGCGCCAGGTCCCGCGCCATGAAAGTTCTCCTTGTCTCACAGCCAAGGGGGCTGCCCCAGCTGGGGTCCCTGGTCCCCTCCAGGCTCACCTTCTCCCCCAACTCTCCTAAGGAGCTGTGAGGGCCCCTAAGCCCCAAGGAGCAGCTGGGTCACTCAGGAGCAAGAGCAGTTATGAGACAAGCCACCATAAAATGTGCCTGGCAAAGGCAGACAGGGAAGGACGCCAAGCAAGGGGAGGAGGAGCTTCCGAGCACACAGCTAGTTTAATACACTCCACCCATCTCGTCTCTGGGTTGTGACATGACTGGGCATCCTAAGGCAACGCCCAGGAGAAATCACTGCTGGAAGACAGCGGGACACACCTGTCCGAGCTGACATAACAGGCGGCAGGAGGAGGCGGGTGTTGGTGAGAGGGTGGAGGAAAGGCCCCATGGCGCCTGCTTGTCTTAGATGACTCTGGGGAGAGCTGAAAGGAGTGAGGTTAGTGCTAGACTGGGTGCTGACAGAAGGCAGAGGTGATTCCACGATCAGGCACCTAGGCCATTTTTATCTGAAGGTCGGGAGGAACCGAAAGGAACAAAGCTGTCATTTGGGAAGCAGCAGCTCTGTCAGCTCTACCCTGAGAGCGGGTAACCGGTCGTCTTTTGTGGCTGGCACAATGATCTGATTTTGGTCTTGTTTTGTTTTGCTCAGTCACAATCATTAAGTGACTGTGATGGAACTATTTCTGTTTGGCAAGAAAATCCCAAAGGCTTGCAGTGGGCACCAGGGCAGCAACCAGTAGACAAACACAAAAGTCAAAATCTCGAGTTATAAAGCGGCATGCCAGCAGAAACCTGCAATGTTCGCTGCTTTATGTATAATACTGGCTAATCGCTACAGCTTTAGAAAGAAAATTTTTAGGTTCATATTTTTCCCTTCTCACCAAGGAAATTTAAGATTTTCTCAAAACACCTTGTCAGTCCACCAAGTCAACAGACACTCTCACTCCATCCATCACCCTGATGAAATCCTGCTTGTGACAAAGGGATAAAAACGCACCCCAGTTCCTCACATTTCATTCTCAGGGCCCTCATTCCAAAGATCACTGCACTCTCTCCACTTCTAGAAAACCTCCTGGTTTGTGACTTACTGAAATGGCTAGCGGAAATGAAGGTCTTCCTGAAACCAAGGACAGAGAGGTCTGGGGACATGGGCACAGGTACAGGTCAGCACCCGCCCTGCAAGGTCAGCTGGCACCCACCGTGCCCCCTGCACCTGCGACCTGCCTCCCAGACCCGCAGGCTCCCTCGGGGCCTCAGAGGCAAGGCCCTCTGGGCAGCTGCTGTCCCAGCCCTTCATGGCTAGCCACCCCACTCTGCCTTTGGTTACTGACACTGCTTGACCTTCCTGACCTTTCCTGGAACTGACTGGGGCCTCAATGGAAGTGGATGCCTGCCTGGCCCCCGAGCCACTCCTGGTACATGGACGGGTTCAAGCCCAGCCCCACCCTCGTCATCCCCACTGACCCCAATGCTGCCCACCGAGCAGCCAGGGGCTCCTTCCCTCCCTTCACTCTTGGCCCAAGCTTCACAGCCCTGTGGATGCCCCCTCGACCTCCACACCCAGGAGCATAGACCCCAACCCTCGGGGTCAGCCCATGCACCTTATCCTTCAGTTCCTGAAACCCCACCGCACACCGGCTCTTTAGTTTACACCCAGCCTGGCCTGCCCCTGGCATCTGACGTAGTTGGGCACAAGGCCGTGTTTGTGGAATGACTGCATGACTGTTTTCCTTGCAATCCTCTAAGGGAGGCTCACTCTCTAACCAGCTGGTTAGCTCCCCAGGTGCCAGCCTGGGGTGGTCCTATGCCAGCTCCCTGTGGGATCCCAGCCCCTCCTGCACACTTAGAGCCCCAGGATCGGCACTGTCTGCTCCCCGCCCCCACCCCTTCCATCAGCCCCCCAGGGACCACACGAGGACTCAGAGTATGCAAGAATAGAACTGAGTGGCCCCTGGAAACACCCCCCCAGCCTTCAGGAAGAAGTGGCACAGAAGCCACCAGAGAGCTGACAAGGACAAGGAACATAGCCACCTCCACCTCCGCTGCCTGACAGATTATACACCTGACTTCCAAAACCCTGCAAAAGCTGCCTCCCGTCAGAGCCTGAATCACCACGCCAGGACCGGCCGGCCCTTTGCCAGGACCTTGAGGCTACAATGCCATCAGCTTTCAATGCCACTGCCCAGGAGTATCGTCTCACGGGGAACTGAGGATAAGTGGCAGGAGCTGTGTCACTTGCAGGTCACAAGTCCTGCCTCCCCCAAGACCCTGGCCATTTGACATCATTGATTCACTCAACAGGTGACCTCGATGTCCCTGGAGCGTGGCCCGGCTAGCAAAAGTGGGGCAGACCCAGAGGCACCTGGAGGCCACGGCCTGCAGGAGGGAGTCTCCAATCTCCCAGGGGTGAAGCAGGGGCTACGCAAACTCCAGGAGTCACCTTCCACGGGGGCCTCCAGGGACAGAGAGCTGGCTCCCCTCAATGAGAACTGTGCCCCGGAGGCAGGGGTGAACACAGTGGGCTCAGCCAGGCCAGAGGTTCGGCTAAAGGTGTGGGGGGGGGACAGGGCTTGGGGCAAGATGTGACAGAGGGGAGCCCTCCTTTGCCTCCACCAGCCCTTTCACTTCCACCCCAGTCCTGCTAGAAACAAGTTTCTCCACTGTTGTCTGCAAACAGAGCAGTCCACAGCCGGGCTACACCTCCACTGGACCCCAAATGGCTACGCGGAAGGAACAGACTGGGAAAGCCGCCAGCTGCAAGGGCAGGAGGGGAGAAACATGCAGGAGAGGCAGAGACCATCAGGATGGGGGAACTGTGCAGGAGAGGTGCAGACCACCGGGTCCGGGCAGGAGGTCAGCGCCAGCCACGCCAGTTTTCCTAGGAGGGAGAAGGGAGAGCAGCAGCCTCAAGCAGGAGCTCCTGGGGTCAGTGGGGGAGAAGGGGGACGTACCCCAGCACCCCCACCACCACCATCCTTGGCATGCACAGGGCAGGGACATCTCAAAACGGCCACAAGGATGCCCCCAATCCATGGACGAGCCCTCTGCAAGGTATGGCTAGCTGAGACGTGGCAATGGCACAATGGCTACAATCTACTCAGGTCAGAAAGCTCCTTCGTCAGTTTTGGGGAAGGGGAGAGCCCCGATACACTTTTTCCCCAAACGCAACTTTCTGAACTTTCCCTCCCTGACCAGGGTTTCTGAGTCTCATGGAGACTCACAGGAGCACCTTGCAATATGGTGTGCCCTTTCTCCTGGCCAGCTGGGCATAAACACTAGCCTACGCTGGCTTCAACCTCCGGCAGACATGCACACGCCACATGCCCTTACAGGGGGCACAGCACGGGTCCTCTAGAGACAGTCAGATTGCTCACAGCACCGGTTCTCAGCTGGGGGTGATTTTACACCCAGCGCCCAGGGACATCTGACAGTGACAGACATTTCCATTTGAGAGGTGGGCTGCCACCTGATCTAGAAGCCAGGGAGGCTACTCAACAGCCTGCGACGGCCAGGACGCCCACAAAGAACGATCGGGTCAGGTCACTGACGTCCGTGGGACTGAGGGTGAGAAACCCCCACTTCTGAGGGGGACACCCTGAAGCACACTGATCTCAGAACACCAGTCTCTCAGCACAGGGTCCCCGGACTGTGACATCCCCGTGTGACCCAAAGGCCTGGGCAGATGAGCATTCAAGTTGACCCTGTTGGATTTAGGACAGTAGGCAAGTCACTAAGTCTTTCTGAATCTAGGAAAACGGAGGGGAGAATGACCAGCCCAAAAAGGAGGGTGAAAGGATGAGGTAAGGTACCAGAGGGCTCTTAATGCTGCTTTCTAGAAGCACCCTCCAAAGGGCAACATCCCAAAGGCCGGGGACTTGGTCCTCAGCAAACCCCTCCTCCTGCCACAACTCCCACTGCCTCATCTGGGAGAGCGGAAAGCGGACGTCAGGTACTGGGGCTTGAAGTCCCGCCTGCAGGGCAGGATCTACTTCTGCAAAGGGTCAGTTTGAGACTGGACAAGCCGCGGCTGCTCCAAGTTCCTAGGGAAAGGAAGGGTCCCTGGGGCTTCCCCCACAGGGGCCCAGAGCGTCTGCTCTTCCTCTCTCGGATGCGCTGAATTAAATCGGCTTGATGCCTACCCCTCCCCCCTAGCCCAGGGCTGCGGTGAGAACCCGAGACCGAAGACGCCTCCCCGCACCCACATTCCAGTAGACACCTCCCCACCCCCACCCCCTCTGCCTCCTCCCGCAGGTGCAGCCCCTTCCGCTCGGTCCTGGCCGCGCTCTCCTCCCCCATCCCTTCCGGGCAGCGCACGGCCTCGGCCCGGGGTCACCCCGACCACACACGAACGGGAGGGCGCCGGGAGGTGTGTGCTCCCCACTGACCACACCGGGAGACCCTCCCTCGCTGCCCCGCAGCGACCCCACCACCCATCCTGGCCAGCCGGGGTGGGGGCGGGGTCCCGGCCACCTTCCGTTCCCCACCGCAGCTGGGCCTCCTCCCGCCCCGGCCACCCCAGACCCCGCTCACCGCGGACCCAGCACCGACCCACACGGCCGCCTTCCGGTCTGGCCGCCCACCTGCTTTCCCTGGGGGCGGTGCCTACCGGTTGCCTGGGGACGCCGATGACGGGTGGCCATTTGGCCCAATCGCGGGAATGGAAGCCGAGTGGAGGTGGACCCTGAGAGTGACAGCCAATGGTAAGGCACCTCTGGGAGACGGGCAGGTGGGGCCGT